>BGNK01003171.1:19560-81234 GCA_003297005.1 Symbiodinium sp. clade A Y106 | reverse complement strand
CAGCTTGAAACCCTATGTCGGAAAATTGAACTGCACAATTGAGAAAATTGGTTTTGGCCTTCAAACCCCACTGATCCAGCCCCCAAGGATCCAACCCTCAAAACGAGGGTGTCGAGTTAAGGTGTCTGACCTCTTGGCTTGAGCTTGAAGCCTACTAGACCTTGAACCCATAAACCCATGCCGCCAAACACCTCAACCCCAGCCCCAAATGCGAGCCCGAAAATGTAATCAATGTCGAGGGAAGAGGGTTCACTAACCAAGTGTCTCCTTTATGAAGACCTTGAATCCAAAGCAAGCCCCGCGCAAGGCAAAGCAGGACCAATGCAACCCTAGTCTGTACCACTCTCCGGGGTGAAAAGATCATACCGACAAAGTAAAGAGGCCGAGGGTCGGAGATGCGAATGGTGGGTTTTGCAGGGTTTACGGTGTAGCCCGGAGGTCGCAGCAACGTGTGGTTTGCCTGTTGCGTATGCATGATTTGATGTCTGTGCTTGCTTGGTGTGAGGGCATTGTTTTCCTAGACAGCCTCAGTACCCAGTATGTATTGGGCATGTTCCATAAGTTACAGATGAGTCGGGGGTATTAAACAACATAGGCAATGCTCAATGTGTATAACAGAAATTTTTTGTAAAAGCAGAAAACTCTGTATTCTGATAGTGATATATCCTGATAGTGATATAAAGATACTGAATGCATGTACAGTAGAACAAATGTGCAAAGATCGCGCAGCCAGAGTGGAGAAGCATCTAGCAGACATTGATATAAGCAACGCATATACCAAATCATTTACAAGCATCGAGAGAATACTATTGTTTTAGGCAGCTG
The DNA here is from genome assembly GCA_003297005.1 of Symbiodinium sp. clade A Y106. NCBI lineage: Eukaryota > Dinophyceae > Suessiales > Symbiodiniaceae > Symbiodinium > Symbiodinium sp. clade A. The sequence continues at coordinate 80,409 of BGNK01003171.1, read as the reverse complement.
GATATATGGAGGAAGTGGAATGACAACTTTAACATCATGACAGATATGCCAAGTCTAACTTTACACAGGGTGGAGGTTTCTAATACCAATACGATGTTGAGCAAAAACCAGAACCGGATTTATGGTAAGACCTTGAAGAAGTCAGATACAGGCGGTGGTAGATTCAACTGTAAACAGCCGTTACAAGCAGAATATTGGCGATTTACGAGCGGCGCAAATAAGTGAAAATCGACAGCACAAGAAATGAACATCAAGCAAAAGATGTCGGATTAAAAACCATTGCTAACATCAGCTTCGGACTGTTGGAGAAGTCTCGCAACAAAGGGAGCAGAACAGAAGAGCAAGATGCTTGATACATGAGCCGAGGTACGCCATCATCAGGCGACTTATGGAGATACGGTATACTGCATCTGGCAAGGGCTTTCTTGAGGTCCAAGTCCAACCCCTGGATCCAGGAACCTTCTACGTAGGCCAAACCTAAGTTTCTATTCCTGCAACCTTGCTGCAAAACCCTGCCGTTTCTGCACGATCCTTGGAAAACACTGCATCAAACAGTCTTCGACAAACCACTGCAGCAAAACCACTGTCATTTGCTGTCGATTAGGGAGTTCGAGAATATGTGAATATTGTGGACTTCGAAGGTCATTCCTTTGGGCCAGCATATTCATCTTCTGCAACCTGCATTGGGTAGACTTTGCAGCACATGTGGTGAGAACTGTCAAGTTGCAGTTCACTAACTGCACGTGAGAGCTGAATGGCCAGCTGGAGAAACAGTTTTCGGAGACTTGCCCTAGACTAAACCCTCATCAAAGATTGCTGCAAAGCCACTTTGTCGCGGCACCAGCTGCCCACCCGACTGCACCAAGCACAACCACGCCGGGACCCGTAGTGACAACTGTTACTGCGGTGAAACCCAGTGATCTTAGAAGCCCGGCTGCAGGAACGGAGGCTGTGGTAGTCGACGTTAGCACAACAGCCGCAAGACCTTTAGCAGCAGCCGAAACACCACCGGCAACCAGAGCCTTCTTCGCAGCCGTACGGTCGCCTCGACACGCGGCTGCTGCTGCACCAGCCACGCCTGGCGGCACGACGTTGTCGGCAGCTTCAGTCATCTTGGCTTCGGCGGCGTCGTTCAGCTTTCAGCGGATGCCTGAGTTGCTGCGGTGATCTCCTTGCGCGTCTCCTGAGTGAGCAGGCCCTTGTTCGAATCAATGGCGGCGTGTTCCTCAAGAAGTCGGGCCTTTCCCTTCACCAAAGGAACTTCCTTTGCAACCTTCAATCCGTCACCGCTGGCAGCCCTGCTTGACCTCCACACGGGTGTGCCCGCCGTTCTTCTGGACACTCGATTCGGTGACCTCGTTCAGCCTGATGCCCGCCTTGCCCGACACCTCGATGTCGACTTTGTCATGCTCTGTCTCACCCCATTTGACCCGTTTGGTCACTACTACTTCGCCGGGGCTCCGTTGTTGACCACTGGTGAGCGAAGCAACGCAAAACTCATCAGGACCTTCGTGTCCTTCGCTGCGTTGCTTTCTGAGTTCTGCACCATAGAACTGAGCATTCCCTGCGCCATCTTGTTGCTTCAACTCTCCGTGAACACTGCTTTCCGTTGTCTGCCTGGCTTTTCCAGACACGAGGTTCACCTCAGCATGCTCGGAAAGTTCAGCGCCGATGGACACAGACTTCCCTTTGGCATCAGACAGTTGGGCATGAACAGCTGACGCTTTTCGCAAACTGAAGCTTCCTGATGAATCTGCGCTCAGGCCAAGGCTATTTGATGCTTCGACAGAGCCGATCTCACGACTTGTGTGATTCACCGCATCCATGAAATTCACCTTTGACAGACACTGGTTGATCACCAAAGTGCTAGCCTCGTCCTCAAGTGAGCGCTGGGAGTTGCTGCTGTTCTTCCTGGGCTTTCTCAGTGCTGCCTCACATTGCTGCAAATCTGTAGATAAGCAGCGGAGAGGAGGCTGGGAGACGACCCTGACAGCAAGGTGCCCCACTCGGAAACGCATCATGGCCACAAGGTCTTGGGAAAAAAGGCAACAACTTCGTTTGGGTTTTGGTCAGGCAGCTGGCTGCAGGTTGGCGGATTAGGCTAGAGATGCCCTGCGCGGGTCAGGAGAAGTCCTGTGGCAATATAGCTATTGGTTATGATCCGGGGTACAGAATGGATAGGACAATGGGTTTGGGAGGTTGCTTCGGTTGGGGGGTAATGGTATAAGTTTGGGGTGAAGGTTGAGGCGGAGATCTGGGTGTAGGCGTGGGATGAACGAAATGACCCTTGCTAGCTGCTGCTTCTCTCCATTACTACGGTTGATGGACAAAATCCTGCATGACCCATAATAAGGAATATACCATAATTCCCATAGTTTAGGGTCCTTAAGGTAATGCAGGATTTTGTCCATCAGCCGTATGGACACCCCCGTCGTCTGACGTTGTCATGCTGTTGCCTCAGCGGCCAAACAGACTACGAAAGCTCTGCCTCGCGCAAAACACAATGCCTTCTGCTAAACATCTTACAGAAAAGCTCTGCAACCAGAAGCTCTAAACCGCCAAACCTGAATCCTGAAATCCTAAACCCCTAACCCCTAACCCTCAAACTGCAATTGTACCATCGCCAAATCGCCAAACCTTCAAGACGAGAAAAATAACTCAAGCCATGTTAAAGGCCTCTAAACCCTCCTATATAAACATACACAAACCGTTACTGGGACAGCCTGGCACCCTGAGGAAGAAGGGCCCCGGAATTCGACCCTGAACGCTTGCAGGAAATCTCTAAGCTGCCTTTGAAGCGCACAAAAGCGAGAGAGACCTGCCGCAGGGTCACTCGGAACGGCTACCGGGGCTCGTTGAACTGAACGGCTCTTGGGCTTAAGTGGTGGGCTTAGGGTTTAGGGCTTTATTGGTCGAGGGTTTCCTATTCCCAGACCCTAAATGCTGAAGGTCGGCGAAAGGGTTTGAGTTTCGCTTTGGCTCTTTACTTTGTCTTGCGTTCAAGTTAGACACTCGGCTGAGGGCTTAGATTTGGGTTTGAGATTTGGTTGAGGGTTCAGTTTGGGCTGTAGTTCTTGACGTGCGGCTCCAACTACCGCGACTAGTTCAAGGGTAGTCATACCTACATTCAATGGTTCATAACCTACTATTTTCCAGCGTTTGCGGCTTTGTCGGTACTGAAGGGACCAGCGTCGTTGGGCACTGCCAAATTGGGTTGGATTTAGGGTTTTGGCTTTATGCTTGGGGTTTAGAGTTTAGGGTTGCCAGCACCAACGTACGTAGGCACGAGTTTTCAAACGATGGGAAGGACCTTTACATGCTGCATGATCCTTAAACACTTCAGGATAAGCCCCATCCTCGTTAAGCTACGTCTCCTAAGCCATCGACTTCACTTTAGACTGTAGAATCACTTTAGAGTGTAGAATCCAGGCTGCTTGACGATCCTAGACCCTAAACCTACCGCCGACAAGGGTGGCCTCAATCATGACATGTGGGAACTGTATAAGGTAAACTATACCGCCATTGAAAAGGCATTTCAGAGCTCTTCTGAACTATTCAGACCCCTGAAGGGAAACCCACCATCCCTTGCGGGTCTCGGTCTCGGGTTTTATGGTTTAGGGCTTGGAAATTGAATTTCAGGTTTTAGGTTCAAGTCACAGGCCCTGGGTCACCACTCTGTGCCTGACTTCCTCAGCACGCAGAGACCCAAAGAAAAACGAACCCGTTTCCGTAGAACGCTCTACCGACCTGTTTTGGGGTGTGATTCTTGGGGTTCAGATTTGGGATTTCGACATGGGGTGCGACACCGATCATTCACTACGGAAAAAACTGAACACGACAAACCCCTCAGTTGCCATGGACCCCAAACTATAGCAGAGTAACTACCTGTATCCCCAAACCCTACAAAATAGTAGGTTATGACCCCTTAATTAGAGGATCTAACCCCTAAAACAGTAGGTTTTTGGATCCCCAGGTAGAGCCTCCAAGTCCAAACCTGGTCTCTGAGTCTTCTCTAGATCTGTATATGTAATGTAATGCGGAACCCACCACCCCTGAACTAAACCCTAAACCCTCAACCCTAAACCCTAAACCCTCAACCCCCCCAAACCTGAACGCCCAACCCCTAAACTGCGCAAGGCCGTAATAGTAACCGAAGCTCGTAGCAACAAGAATCTTGCTTCCTAGACAGCTGTTAACGGTTAACACCGTGACACCCGAAACCCGAAACTTAACCGCATGCCCTTTCTAGCGGACCTGAAAAGCATGAAGCCAACAGGGCATTGAGTGAACAGCACCGTGCAGTCTGCGCACTCGCACTCACCTGAGTTCAGGGAGTAGTGCTGCAGGCCAGGTTTGGCAACCTTTAAACCCTAAACCCCAACAATCTTTAGCAACGTCTAAGGTCAAGTCTGTACTGAAAAGGCTATTGAAACATAAATATCAGCTGCGTGGGGATATTGGGTCTCGGTTCGCGGGGTGGGTCAACGTTTCGGTGGAATATTGCCAGGTATCCATTTACGCAGCCGCCCTTCCCTCCCTCCCCCCCTTCCCCGAGCCCACTGGCCAACACGTGACACTGCTCCTGGCATTTCCACGAAAAAGGCGAGAATCCTATGCCGCCCCTGATGTAGCTCTTCACGGCGGAGCTACTGTAAGCAGCGCGATCTACACAGCACAGCAACAGCTGTAATATGGTGACCTTCAACAATGCGACAAAGCTTTAATGTCTATGTCTACTGGGTCTACTGTGGTTAGTTATAGCTGGCTTCAGAAATCGAGTGCCTCGAGGGTCCCCTCATCAAACTTCGAAAATTACATGCGTCTTGCTTGCTCTAGCGGTGGCGGTGGAAAGTTTGGTTTTGGGTCCAGGGGCTTTGGGCTGTAGGGCTTTGGATTTCGGGGTGGTTTACATCATGTTGCAACAGAACTACACCAGACTCTGATCGAGGAAACCCTCCGGCAAAGAAGCCTTAAAAACAGACCTCTCAGGACAAGTCCGGAATCATACACCCCAAACACCCGAACCCCAACCCTAAACCAACCCCACACCCCAAACCCTTAACCACCAACCCTAAACCACCTAACACCCAAATCCGAAGGTCTCTTCTCAAACCCTAAGCCCTCAGCCCTGGGACCGTACACCTAATCCTAAACCCAAAACCGTAAACCCTAAGCCCCAAACCCTAAACCCTAAACCCCAAGTTGGCGAGAGTCAGCCCGTGGCATTCCACCAGGAAGGGCAAATGAAGTCCAGCGATTCGGATCCCTGGTGGACATCTTAAGCTTTGGTTCGGGTTTTGGGTTAGGCTCTTTTCGGTACTAAGGTTTATACGGTCTAGTATTTAAGGTTTTAAGGTTTCTGCAGAGGCTGCTACGGTGGTTCCATGAGGTCCAATAATCGGTTTTTCCAGGGTTCTGGTTCATTACGGCCTTTTTCAGACAGGGGCCTAAATTAAATACTTAGACTACGGGTATGACGTTCTACCGTAACCCTAATCCCTAAACCCTGAACCTCAGCCCTAAACCCTATCCCCTCAACCTTAAGCCCCACCTGTATCCTCAAACCCTACAAAATAGTAGGTTATGACCCCTTAATTAGACGGTAGAACCCTGAAAACGGTAGGTTTTCGGATCCCAAGGCAAACCTTAAACCCTTAAATCTGATGACCGTAAACCAAAAACCCCTAAATCTTAAGCCCTAAACCCTAAGCCCCGAAACCTTGAGCCCTAAGCCCCAAAGGCCTAAAACCCTAAAGACTTGTTAGGGGCCCCAAAAAGCACATAAGCATAAGTATTTTACAGGGATATCCCTACCTTATTGGGCTTCATTATATGGGGGTTTATATGGGATATCCCTATCCTAACTACCCTAAACCCTAAACCCTAAACCCCTAAACCCTAAACCCTAAACCCTAACTTTTGCCTATGTGCTTTTTGGGGGCCCTAACTTCTGCCTGGTAGGGCGACTCCACGAACTCCCAGGCCTTCCACGTACTTCGAAACTGCTTTCGCTACTTTCCCAGAGGGTCCATATACACTACTATTATGGAATTAGGTCCCCCAAAACCATAATGGGGATGGTCTTTTAGGGCCTAATTCCATAATAGTAGTGTCTATGGACCCTCTGGGTTTTGCTTGGGGTTTACCTTAACCCCGAATAACCTACCGTTTTGAGGACTTTTATAAGGAAATTATAATAAGGAGCCCTAAAAAGGTAGGTTTTTCAGGGTTAAGGTAGGGTTTAGGGCTGAGAGGGTTAAGGGTTTAGGGCCTTGGAGGGTTTAGGACTTGACTAATCTTACTCGGTATTTTTGGATTCTCTTTGGGCTTTGCAAGCTCTAGGAAGGTTGCTATAGGAGTTAGGAGTTCAGGTCTTCGATTCCTTTGAAAACCGTTATTATATAACACCTCTTCAGAAGTATGAGGTTGGGGGTTCGTAAGAAGGCATTAAGGCGTTGTAGAGCTATTTCTTGTGCAGACATAGGTTTCTGTGAAATGCTATGGAGGTTTCTGAAGGGCTCTTTAATCAGGGTTTCATGCTTGTTGTTAGGGTGTAAGGCTTTCTTTCTTGCGAGGCTCAGGGCTTTTGGGCTTTGGGGCTTCAGCGTGCTTGTTGTTTGGAAGTTTTGGGGCTTTGGGCTGTGAAGGATGCTCGACAGGTTTGGTATGTTCGGGCTTCAGGGATGCAGTAAATTCAAAGTATCTGTCCCAAGAAACTCGGTATCAGGCAGGTTCCTTTCCAGTTAAGATCTGCTTGCAACAAAAAGTAGTCCCGATGTACTGAACTGTGCTTCGGATTTCGTGGCTTGTGGGTTCGAGAGTGCCGAGAGCCAGTGATCCAGCACCCATTAAAAGAAGGACTTTCCAGAAGCTCCACTACACCCATGATGGGCGGCTATTCTTCTACACCAACGACAGCAACTTCTGGTATAACAACGGTGGACATACGGAAGTGCCTCTTCGATATCGTGAAGAAGAATGTAAAGACAAACCGTCCTATGACTGGGGCTCCGAAAGCCTAAAGCTCGTCCCGGAGACATCTCAACCTTCTGCAAACGTAAACATCGAACCAAGGGTCTGAAACTAAGGATAAAACTGCAAAAATTGGGATTCATGCCGAGGGGGGTGAACTGCTGAACCCAGAAAACGCTGAAAGGTCGAAAAGGCTGGAGCTGCAGCGCAACTGCGGGAACTGGAGTTCAGACTTTGATCGTTGATGCAGGTAAGAAATCTGAATCGCAGTCTTGGGGCGGGGGTCTTGCAACGAAGCCCCGCAAGACATGAACTTGCCTTCTGCTTCAAGCTTGCCCAGTCAGTATAGTCCTGGTTCAGCATTCAACGTTTCAGCTCGTTGTTTCATAATATCTCGGAAAGACATCCTTTTCTGTCCACATGTTGTACCTCCAGTGTAGACTTTCAGGGCATTAAGGATTTGAGGTGAGCTATGGTTTGCCACCGTAGTGTAGAAAGTTTGAACAATGAGTAACCCTAACCCCCAAGACCCAAATCCTAAGCGCCGAACATGAACCCTAACAATTCTCCTCCACCGAGACGGCCTTGACCGTTGGGCGATAGCCTCGGGACTCGCCGTGACTTCATCAAGCTAGGCTCAAAAATTTAAAGGGTTTAGGGTCTATAGGAGATAGGACTTAGTGACTTAGGACTCGGGAGTTTCAGAGCAGAGTACGCGATCAAGCGCATTATGGTTTACCTGTGGCTCCAACTGCTTACCATTGAAAGCTCGTGTCATAACCTACTGCGTCGCACGGCTTGGGGCTGCAGGTGTGCTACTAGTGCGGTAATACGAAACTTCTTGTAGTATGTAGATACCCTACAATACAAATAGCTAATTGACATGCAAGAAAACTGGCACCTGATGGTTTGTTCACGACTCGGCCTCTTTATCGCAGGCGGCTTAGGGTTTGGGGGTTGGGTTTAGGGCTTAGGGTTTAGGGTTTAGGGGTTTAGGGTTTAGGGTTTAGGGTAGACTACACCCTGATCAAGAGAGCGGATGTGCAACCTGCATGCAGCCCCAAACCCTACAGAAGAGAATATACAGATCTAAATATGGACTTAGGTTAGTGGGGTATTGGAGACACAGGCCAGCGACAGCACTCACATCGAAACAACCCAGATGTTTTCTAGCAGTCAATCTACGGCCTAAGGGGATTTGGGGCTTTTAGGGGTTTGGGGCTACAGGGCTTTTTCACTGTTGAGGATTACGTGTAAGTACTGATCAGACCTCTTATTACCCCCCACATAGTCGGACCTGTAGACAGGCCGAAAACACATTCGTCTAGCCCACGAATATTTAAGACAGTACTGCCTGTCCCGGAACGACACGACCTGTAGACAACCCCTGCAAAAAGCAAACGCGGTCCTGACCCTAAATCTTTCACTCCAAGCCTTTCAAAGCCTGAGCATTGCATTGCATAGAGTTCCTAATTAATCCCTTTGAACACGTCCATGAGCATCCTATTTTGACAAGCAGTTATATTCAAACAACCCTGCAGCTGGGGCATCGGCAGGAGTTCGGAAAGTGCAAGTTCCTCACGGCTGCTTGAGCGAAGGTTTTGAGAGCGCTACTCTGAACCCAAAGCCCTAAGCCCAAACACCGAAGAGTCCAAGAGGTCCTGGGGTTGAGGGTTCAGGAGTCCCGACATGACCGCAAGAGACGTTTGTGAAGCAGGAATCGTGCTGCTTTGGGTGAGGGGTGTAGGCCCACACTGTGTGCAAAGAAGTACATGCTCATTCAGACCGAATAACATCCCCAAACAAAACGTACAGGCCAAGACCTTGAATCCTAATCCCTTCAGGGCTCAAGTAACCAATCTCTACGGGCTGCAGGCGCTGTGCTTGTGTGGGCCTCTCAAGCAGTACGCCGGTCCTATTACGACGAAGGTGACCCGGCACCAAGCCACAAGCATTGCATCAGTCTCTCTATCCGTCTACGATCCTTTATGCGCATTAGGGCTAGCATCTCCTGAGCAAAAGAGCTGGTATCCAGGAAAAGGGTGCGGAAGTGACTCCGTAACTGTAGGAAGGCTCTAAACCCATTGAGCCCGATACCTGAGGATTTGACGAAGTAAATTTCTCTATCTACTATACCCTAAGCATTATGCCGCCTAAACTCTAAATCCCCAAACCTTAAATTCTGGAAACCTGCAGCCTGAACTCTAAAGCCTTAGCCCTAAACTCGAAGTATTGCAGCTCCGATTTACTGACGACAACTATTCCTGTTATTATTTTCGTGTTCAATGCTTTGATGATATTGGCCCATGTGTCATGATTGAAATCCAAACCCACATCCCGCCATGCCAGACCTTGAAACAACAAAACCCTACCAAAAAAAAACCTAAACCCTTAACCCGAAAACTTCCAAACAACCCTAAACTTCTAACCAAACTCCTTAACTTTAACCCTAAACCGCACAGATGCAAGATCCGGGGGTCGCGGAGTTTCGACAATTAGTACATCAAGGCGTTGCCACGGCGACAACAGAACACGACTGCAATTAATCGTCCCCCTGAAAGGGTTTTGGGTCTAGGGAACTGTAATTACAGGCAGTTGACTATGTACTGACTGGTTTGTGGCTCTACGCTGATAGAAGAGCCAAGGTACGATGGCTCGGCGACATCGCTGGTAAGAGCTGCGTGGCCTAGTCGGAGCTCAATTCGATGGCACCCCAACCCCAACATGCACTGTGGGGGTCAGGGTCAACTGTGAAAAGGGCATTGTTCCAAAACTTCAAGCCACTGTCGATTTTTGAACCATAATCATTTAGGCGTGTTTGCAGTTCTATAAAGGTCTACCGAGCCGATACTCTCCATTGCAGTTCTCTAACTTTCTTTGGGTTACCTTATTATAGGATCCTACACACAAACTGGATTCAGCCCCAAAAAAGGAGGTACAATGAAGACTATAAGTAGAGCTCAAGTTGTAGGACGTCAGCCCCACAAGCTTCCAGGGCTGGAACAGTCCGCTTCAGGGGTCTAGAAGATTGAACATACTAATATAGGGGCCTTAGTAATTAGACTAGGGTTTTAGGGCTTAATACTTTAATTATAATGAAGACCTTCCAAAATAGTATTGGTAGTTATAAAGGCCCCTATAGTAGGGGCTTTACTGTCACCCCAAACCCTAGGAATTGAATTAACGGGCTGATGATCCTGCACATATCGAGTATGCAAGCGAAGTGGTACTTGGAGCCACAGTTACATCGGCAACACCATAACAGCAAACACCTACAGCTTTACGACCAAAACGACGACCCTGTGCAGATTTCCCTTCAAGCCCCGAAACGAAGGGGCCTTGAACGATGGAAGCTCCTGTCCAGCTTTGGGATGATCTGATTTGGGGCTTAGCCACGCGACCTCTTCAAAACATACTTAGTCACCTAGTCCCATAGCCCTTAAACTCTTAAACCCCAAACCCTCGACCTCACCCTATCAGCCTTTACCTGAAGCCCCGAAAACATACAACATCTTTGGTTATGACCCTCTCTGTTTGTCAGACACTTATCTGAAATAGAAGCCACACGCAAGCCACCACGCATTCACACCGAAGCCTTGTGACCCCGAAGCCCTGAAACCTCAAATCCGCAGCTCTCCACTAACCCTGAACCCTAACACAGTCAACCCTAAACTCTAAACCTTGAACACCGAAACCACAAAACCCTGCACCCCGTAAGATTCGGAAGCCCTACAGCTTTAAACCCGTGCGAAAGCACCTTATTATAGAAGTCTGAATAAGTACCAACAGCATTCCAGTGCGGTTTCTGATTACGTTACCTTTTTGTAATCTATATAAAGCCCTTCTAGAAACCCACATAGAACCCTTTGAGGAGCTCCTTTAAACAAAAAGAAGCAGCTATTCTAATCTAATCAACAAAGCCGCTTTGTTACGAGCCTCCCGCAACCCTAAACCCTAAACCCTAAAACCCTAAACCGTAAACCCCACAAGCTCAGCCCAGCTGCTGTCGATGTCCCACATGGCCGAAGGCTAGGCCCCACATGTGGCATCAGATCCACCATGCTTAAGGCTTAAGGGGGCTTTGAGGGGAGGGTTAGGGCGTAGGGGGTTGAGGGGGGCTTAGGTTTTAGGGTTTGGGGCTTAGGGGGTTGAGGGGCTGAGGAGGTACGGCTGCTTCTGCATTTCTATTGTATTGAGAGTTAATGGATGATTTTGGAGAGGGCGGCGAAACGTTTTTCAAGGGTTTCCGGAGAGTCTTTGATGTTGTTTGGTGACACGTGCAAGGTGATATTCGACTTGTACGAAAGGGGGTTGAGGACCTTGTAAACATAGGGAGAGGTTGTGCGTAGACTGGACAGAGTCTTTGCTTGGTTTCGGGCGTCAAGGTCTTATGCTTGTGGTCTGAGGGGAATAGGCTGCAAGGCCTAACAGCTTTGGGCTTGGAGTTTGAAGGGTTGGCGTTCAGGGCCTTAGGGCTTGGGCTGTTGGCGGCTTAATGTTGGGCTTCATGTAAGCGAGCATGCGGCTCGGTTTGCTGCAAGAGCGATGGTGAGTCAGATTGTGATTGAACGGTTGGGGGGATTCAGGATTTCGGATTTGGCGCTTCGAGGAACTTCGAGGGGCGCCTCGGGCGAGTAATCTTGCAGAAAATCAAAGGGCACAAATACTTCCCAAAACCACCCCGCCAAAACACGAATACATTACATCTCTGAAGCCACCAGAATACGCGCCTTCCAAACGGGATCTTCGAACTGAGCTTATGTATCGCTGGAAGTGTGGGGAGATCCTAGAGAGGGTACTTTCGACCGACAGCCTTAAGCCAACCCAAAAACTTGTTGAGCCCTTACCGGCGGCCTTAACCTGAGAACAAGCCTAAGAACCCCTCAGACACCTGAGACTAAAATCCCCAAGTAAGACCCCCCACATCCGCCCCCAACACAAAACCTCGGAGAAACCCTACCTGTAGTCTCCATTGTAGTTCCTTTTTGGGGGATACCTTATAGGATCCTTATTATATATTTGGTTAAACCAAAAAAAGGAACTACAATGGAGACTATAGGTACATCCTAAACCGCGGGAGGGAAGCCTAAACCCTAAACGATACCCCTAAACTGCCCTAAACACCCAACCCTGCAACCCTAAACCCTTAAACCGTACACCAAACCCTTCCCCCCTACACCCTCAAACCCTAAACCCTCGACCGTAAACCCTAAACCCTAGACCCCAAACCCTAAACCCTCAAAAAACCCAAGAGCCGGAAGGTTCCGGGCCCGGATCATCTCTCTCGTCTTCCCAGAGCCAGTCGGGTGGTCGACGAGGAGACGCCGTACCGGGCTCCTCGGGCTTTGGGGTCAGGAAGGAGGTTTAGGGTTAGGAATCATCGCTTGGGGTTGAGGGTTTACCGTCTAGAGTCTAGGGCTTAGGCTCCCATGGGGTCAGAAAATGATTTCAGGCTTTCGCGGGGCTCAAGTTCCAGAAGAAACGGCCATTTGCCATAAGCGACCTCACACCGCGCCACCTCGGCCTCGCGCTGCACCATCTCAAAGTGCAATTGCACGGCGGCTTCAACGCTTCTTGGTCTTGCCCAGCACTGCCACCTCTCGCAGGCATGCCACCGCCTGCTTCTCCTTGATCTTGCGATCGATGCAGCGGACGAACTCTTCCTTCTGTGGGCTGTTCCTCATCCGCTCCACGAAGTCCTCCAGCTCAGCCAACGTCTAGGGCATGGGCAGCAAGAGTCGTGCTGGCGGCCGAAACGCCTAGGCGCCGGGCGACAGCACGGCATGAAAGGATTTCGGGGAAAGCCCAGTGGCCCAGGTTCGCGTTTGAAAGATCGAAGGGTTCTTCATCCTCGAGCTCCTTCGGCCACGACGGAGCCCTAATCCTGAAAAAGGCTTACAGCTCAACGTTCTGGGATTGATATGGGGGCCTGGATGGGTTTGTGGGAGTATATCCCCTTGCACTCCATACATAGTTAGACTGTATATACTATACACCAAAACTAGATTCCGAATGACTATAAAAGGCCCCGACTTTCGGGCGCCCAGCAAAGAGTTTGTGGGAACCTTACTGAAACTCAAAAAGTTCTTAAACAGGCTCCTGTACTACAGAAAATCAAGGTTTGATTATACCCTCCTATGTAATTACAGAGGCCTTACTAATGCGAATAAGGTTTTGGTGCCCAGTCTACTAGTTTTATAACAAGGGCCCTAGGGAATGTCTCTAGTAAGTTGTCACACCAACTCGATGGTCAGGACCCTTGAGTACAGCGCCTGTGCCAGTAGAAGTAGAGTCTGCTAATAGAGGTTTCCATTGCACGGCCTGATCCAGCACCTGAACGGGGTAGGATCACTGAGAGAAGCAGCAATAACTCCAGACCCTTACGTTTACAAGGCCCGCAAATGTGCGTAACGTGATCATTGCTAAGTCGTGCTAATGGGGGCATTCTTCCTTGTCATCCACTCAGACCTGTTGGTCAAATACTGGCAAAAAATACTGCAGTCTGCCATGCTGGAAAATGACCATCTAGTTTTTGAAGATCCCTCCATCTAATCACTGTGATTCTGAATTAGGTCGCGAAGGAAGGAAAACCATTGATCTGGCAGCCCTAAACCCTAAACCCTAAAACCCTAAACCCTAAACCGGGCAGGGCACTTGGGATGCATCAGGAAGCCAACCGCCTGAGCAAGACGGGCTAAGGGCTTTAGGTTTTGTATAGGGTTTAGGGTTTAGGGTTTAGGGATTAGGGTTAGGGTTTAGGGATTTTGTAGGCCTCAAAACGGTGGTCTTACGGGGTTTATAGGGTCTACTAGAGCTTTACGAGTTCAGGGTTACCATAAACCCTGACCCAGGAGTTTAGGGTTCAAGGGCTTTAAGCCTCGGCGAGTTTTGGGTTTAGGGCTCGGAGTTCTGTCGCGATATGCGACTTTGGACACAAAGCACTACCAAACCTCGTAGAAAGGGTGCAGCGCAAGCTTACACCAAAGAAATTATAGAAATTATTTTTTGTCGAGGTGCTTGCATGGTCCTTGTGCTTGCAATATAGCGGCCGTAATAGGTACAGTATGGCGGGCATACGAAAGCATGATGAAACAGGGTTTGCACAGGCCATTCGTTTACTGATGATTCAAGACCGTATAGCAGGGGATGTGACCAGATTGCTCCATGTTCGATCGGGAAAGTCTTGGATGCTTGTTTGCAGGGAACAACCGCGTCCATCTTGAGCCACTTACCCTGAGAACTCCAATTACCACCTTAAACCCTACCCTAAACCCTAAACCCTCAACCCTAAACCCTAAACCGTTAATCCCGAACTCAGACCTGGCTTAGAAGAGGGTCGCAAGAGTTCTTTGTCAAGGGGGCGAAGTTCAAGAATCTAGTGGAAAGTACTTCCAACACCTAAACCCAAACCGAGCATCCTCTGGGTATAATCTCTGTAAACGAGACATGTTGGTGGAGCTGCGTGCAGAGAACTTCCGAAGTGGAAAGCGTAGGGTCTTGGGATAAGTTTCAGCGTTTCGCGCTGAAGGGTTTAAGATCTAATTAGGGCTGGGGTTTGGGACAATATGCACAATTTCACAGTTCGAGATTTGTGGACAAGCTTCACCAAGTGCACATAAAAGCTCTTCACAAAACCCATAGAAACCCCTGCGAAAAAAACACGCTACAAACTTTGCAAACACCTTGTTAAACCCTAAACCTATACTCCTGGCCTCCTGGTGCGGTTGCAGTGGCGGGCATGCGGCCTGCTCGTCGAAGGTGACCTGCTGACGGTAACCACGGGCATTCACGGGCTTTTGATTTTTGTCGGAATGGCCGAACAGGGGGGGGGGGATTCGGTTTAGGGCTTGGGTTTGGGGCTTTGAGATTTTAGACCGGATATGGAGATTTCGGCTTTAGGGGGGTAAGTTGTCGGAGTTTCGGGTTTGCGGGTTTGTCCAGTTTTGCACATTGCAGGTTCTTGTCCCTGTCGACCGATAGACGATACGATAGCCCGTTACATCGGCCGCTAGGTTTCTGGAGGGTTTAGGGTTTAGGGTGTGTTTCTGGAGTTGCTTGCTTCGCGGACACTTGACAACTCTTCATAAGGCACTACAGAGTTCGCAATGTCTCTCGTGGTTTTTGCTGTCTACACCATGTTGTTAAATCCTTATAAGTCTGCCGCCCCTAAACCCTGATCCATCAAACCCCCAAAACCTCAAACCGCTGCATCCTAATCCTAAGTTCCAAGCACAAAGAACCTGAAACTGGCTAGAAAACTATCCAAAAAAACCCTGTAGAACCTTATGAAGCACTTATGAAACCCTATTAACCCCCTGAAAACCGTGTACCAAGGCCAGGCGAAAGGGAAGTCGCAGCTAGGGGAGAAACATCTTCAACCTGCTTCAGGGTTGAGGGCTTGTGGCTTAGGATCTAGCAGTGCGCCCCTAACCTTCTCGACAGGAAGAACCTCTCAAAAACACTGAATGACCGGAATCTGACCTTCAGTGGCCCCTAAACCCTAAACCCTAAACCCTGCTAAGCCTTAAACCCCAAAGCTTAAACTCTAAACCCCGGACCTGGAGCTGCCCCTGGCCAACTTCGGATTTGATCATCACCGCCGTCGCACGGCCTCAGAGCTCCCGAAAAGCGGGGCACGGTTTATGAAAAGTCGGAAGCCTAAGACGAGCTTTGGGATTAGGGCTTTGGTGCATGGTGAGTGTATGCCCACAGTCTCTAGTATGTTGGCATATATGACTTAGAAAACAATATCATATATATATATATGTATTTCTACACACACACACGGATGTTTTCGCATCCCATCATAATCAAGAGCGCGAGTAGCCTTAAACTGGAGTAGCCTTTTGAAGCATGTTATCCAAAGTGTCCATATATACTACCACTATGGAATTAGGTCCCTAAAGACCATGCCCACGTTGGTGTTGGGAACGAACTTCCATAGCTGTAGTATGTATGGATCCTCTTGATTAAAGGCCCCTGCCTGCAAGAAAACTCTAATTTCGCTTTTCCGCGGTGCTTCTAAAAAACCCGAACTTGAAGTCCTAAGCCATAAGCCCCGGTTTAGGGCTTTATGCTTTCCGTACTGCTTCAACTTGTGATCTTGCCTCATTCGTGCAACTCCGACTAACAACACAGCTTCGATCCGGTGTCTAGAGCTTGTTAAGCCTAGCCAAATACATTAAAACAAAAAAGGAAACCTGAACCCCGAGTCCCAACAACAAACCTGAGCCCTGAACCCCCAACTCCTCTGAACCCCTTGTAGAGCCCCAACAGCTCTGCGTAACTGAGAAAAAATACCCTCAGCTTCCGACGGTTGAAGCCTTCGTAACCTGCAAGAGTTGGATCTAGGAACGGTTTAGGGTTTAGGGTTAAAGCATAAATAACTATAGGAATCTGACTAATGAATTAGCAACCGTATTCCCCGTGTCCGAAACCAACTTCTGCCTGCGAAGGCCCTAGACCCATAAACCCTAAAGGCTTAAACCCCCAAAAACAAACCAAACCTCGTAAATTCTGCAATTTGTGGCACCTATAGTACTCTCGTGTGTAGGGGCGTTTGGAGCTTGTCGAAAAGCTGCTTCAAGCATCGACTCAGAGGATCCAAGAGGACATAATACAGGGTGGCTACGGTTTCAAGTTTTTTTAGGAATGAAGAGGGTGGTTTAGGGTTTAGGGTTTAGGGGCTAGGGGTAGAGGGGAGGATTGCGCACCGGCGCCATGTTGAGAGTGGTAGAACCCTACCAAACCTTGTAAAACCTGTATACACCCGATGACCTAAATCCGGATCCTTGTGCGTCGGCTGCCTCGCGACCCACTTAATACTATTGCTATCACTGTTATTATTGCCAGTATTATTTTGTGGAAAATTGTCAATTTTGAGTGCTGTTATTAATACTACTATCAGAACAATAATGACTAGCATCATGGTTATCAATAGATGGTACTACACTTCCGGGCCTGGAAGTACCTCCCGAGCACAGTCTTCCCAGTGCTGCACAGGATAGCCATCCTGCACGAAAGATAGTACTGACCTAGGCTTACTCGTACTGAAGTCTATCTATGCCCACATACATACATGCATACATCCATACTACATATATCAATATCTATCGCGCTACTTGCGTTTGGGGTGCGTGGGAATGTGTTCGCTGCGTTTGGGGTGCGTGGGATTTTCTGGTGTGCTTCGTGCTGCCTTGTTTCCTGGACGTTGGCTGGCCTGGGGATTTCTGTGTATGATGCGCTGGTGACGGCTCTCAGAAATAATGACAAGACTATGAAGACGAGTAGGAATGCGGACAACAAGAAGAAGGATGATAATAGGCATAAGACTGTTTGTAACAATCATAATAAGAACAATAATAACGAGAATAAAGTAAATAATAGTGATAATAATGACAACGATAATACTTTTACTAAGAATGATGTAGTTTCTCTTTTTCTGCAATATTGGAGCGATCCTAGTAATTGCAGTTCCTTTCTCTCTGCAATACAGGTTCCAACTTTCCCTTTGGCGAGTTTCTGACCATGTTCCAACTTTAGCCTCCAAGATCAAAGTTGGAACCTGTGGCTTGGGATCAATTTGCTTCTGTGGACACATTCCAACTTTCCGGCTTCCACCATATACACACGCGCACATATATATATATATATGTATATATACGTGTGTGTATATATATGTATATATAGACATATACATACATCTATATATATGTATTATATATATATACAAACATAGACATATAATACATATATAGATATATACATAAGTATATATTATACAATATATATGAACATTTTGGCACTTTTAGAACTTTAAGAACTTTTCTTTTCGAACTTGTAGAACTTTTAGAAATTGTAGAACTTTTAGAACTTTAGAACTTCTAGAACTTCTAGAACCTTTAGAACTTTTAGAACGTCTAGAACTTTTAAATTTTTTGGAACTTTTTCAACTTCTAGAACTTCTAGAGCTTTCAGAACTTTCAGAACTTTTAGAACTTTTAGAACTTTTAGAACTTTCAGAACTTTTAGAACTTTCAGAACTTTCAGAACTTTCAGAACTTTTAGAACTTTCAGAACTTTCAGAACTTTTAGAACTTTCGGAACTTTCGGAACTTCTAGAACTTCTAGAACGAACTTTCAGAACTTTTAGAACTTTTAGAACTTCTAGAACTGTTAGAACTTTTAGAACTGTTTTAACTTTTAGAACCTTTCGAACTTCTAGAACTTCTAGAACTTTTAGAACTTTCAGAACCTTAAGAACTTTTAGAACTTTTTGAACTCAAAATTTGTAGAACTTTTACGACTTTTAACTCGTGAAATGCCCACGCGCCCCAAATGCAACGAGTGCGCTCCCACGCGCCCCAAATGCAACCAACCCTATCTATCTATCTACATATATACAAGACATACTCTATGCATATATGCACGTCCAGATTATGCTTTGACATAAATGTATGTATGCATGCAAGCATGTGTGTGTGCATGCATTTGTGTGTGTGTGTATGTATGTATGTATGTATGTATGTAAGTGTGTATTCATGTATGTCAACAAACATGTCCAACATCTCTTCAGGTTTGGGCTTCCAGAGTTTAAGGCTTCGGGGACTCAGTCGGGAAGCAACTAAATCTTCGTGTCCGTTGCTCTAAAAGCAATGATTCCTTAGATTTACTCTGGGTTTAACCTGCACAAGTCAAAGTCCTTGGAGCCGCAGGCACGCTCTGAGATCTGAGACCCGGCATCTGTCAAAAGCTACTCCGGACAACACAGACCGAGGTCCTCCATAGCTTGTGGCTCGTCGTTGACATCTCCTCATGCTGCATGGTCTTAAGATTCGCTTGTAATGGGTGGAAACCAAGCCGACCAACCCCCTAACCCACGTGGTAGAACCCCCATATTCTGAAAACCATGGAAAGGAAACCTGATTGACAGGAGCCGGGTTCCGGACTTAAGCAATGCTTTGCATCCATTCGTTTGAAAAGCTAGCCGTAGCTCTTCACCTCAGAAAAGATCCTGCCTTGCTTCGGTTGCTATGCCTTGCCCATCTTCAGATTGTGCCTATCACGGGGGTTGGCTTAACCCCAGAGAGTTGGAGAAGACTGTCTTGGGGCACAGCATGCTAGAAAAGACCAGTAGGGTCTAGGGCTCATAGATAAATCGCGGATCACGAGTCTTTGGGCTGCGAGCCAAATAGTTTTCATGCTACCCCCTCCTCCCACCTTCCTCTTCAACTCAATCCCCTAGAATCCCTCATGAAACCCTTCAATCCCTCATAAAAGGCCCGAAAAACTTTAAACTTCAAACCTGATAAGGGCCATTGAACAATAAAAGTTGAACCCTAAACCAGCCCCCCCCCCAACACACCGGGATCCCAACTCCGAGAAACATGCGAAGCATGCCAAACCCTACACCCGAAACCCTTCTAGAACCTTTGTAGGGAACCATTATAGAACCCTCATGGCATTGCTCTGGTAACCTTACAAGGGAGGCCTTACCCGACACCCTGAAAACTTCTGCTTTTCTGCCGAGTCTCCCAAATCTGCCAGGACCGCTGCGCCTGGTAATGTAGGAACCTAATTAAGAAACCTTGGGCCTTTATTGGGGTTCCTTATATGAACACTACTATTTTGGGGTTATAGGCCCAGGATTTCTTAATCAGGTTCCTACATGAGTGCTTTGGCGACGGCCGGGGCTCCGGATGCATGCAGCGGTCGGAGAAGTTGACTGCTGTACACTAGACACTAGGAAAGTATCGAGGACGGCCTGGCTTCTAGATCGGCGTGTCTGTTCGGGGACCTATCTAATAGAACCGCATACGACCCCATGAGAATTCCGCAAGGCCACGGTTTAGAGTTTAGGGTTTAAGATTCAAGGACTAAGGCTTATGAGCCAGGAGACACCACTCAAACCTTGTCCGATGACGAAACCCTTCATATCTCCAGCGCCCACGCCAAAACCCCAGACCTTGATTTAGGAAAGATCCCAAACCCTAAGCCCCCTCCCACAAAAACCCACCTCGAGATCTAAATCCCCAACTGAAACCCAACCCACACCCTGGACCCTGAATCTCCGACAAAACTATCCCGAAGCATCAGCAAAACTCCAAGCCTCAACACACAACACCTCCAGGCCATCACCCCAAGCCCAGCAGAGGCCATCTCAAAACCCTAAATCATCAACAACAGAATGCATAATTCTGAGATCGAAGCTGAAGTTAGCCTCCTCCTGTTTCATGCGCCACGTTGCGGGTGCATCTTAAGATAGTTTAGGGCCGGGGGTGGCAACCCTATACCCTACACCCCACTATACTGAGCACCGGCAAGTCGAAACATGGATTTAGGATGATTAGCGCTGGGAATCCCAATGCTTTACCTTCAGGGCATGAGGATAATGATGTTCCAACTTTCTGGCTTCTACTGAAAGCCTCTGACGGGCTTCTGAGATATCAGGGTTACAATAAGGATTTGGGTGGTTGTCGGAAAAAGGGGACCTTAACTTTGACAACTACCCATTTAGAAAAGTCTTCATTGTAGAAGGGTTGTGGGCAGGTTGAGGGTTCCGGATAACAGGGTTGTGGGGATAGTTTATGGTTTAGGGGTTACTGACTGTTGCGGGCTTAGGGTTTAGAGATATATGGCTTAGGGTTACCATGTGAGGGCAACAGGTGGTGGGTTTAGGGTTTTTGGATTGTTGGGTCTAGTTTTATTCAGGGCTGTGGGTTTAGGGACGGGAGGCACTGCCTAAAACTAAAACCCCATGTGTTAACAAGCCCCCTTGGCCCTCCTGTGTCCCCATGCTGCTAAGCCTGAAGCGTAAGGACTACGTGGACCTGCAGTCGGCTGATGTCCAGGGATTCCAGTCTTCAGCATGAGACGCAGAGCGCCATACTAGTTAAGCATCATGTCTTGGCTGACTTCTGCACCCCTCCTGAAAGTTAATGTTGCGGCAACCTTCAAGCCCTGAACACTACAACCCTAAACCCTGAACCTCTCAAACCGTAAACCCTGAAATCCTGAACCCAACCTAAAAAGAGCCAAGGCTACGCCCTAGTCAGCCGTGCTTGTTCATGTCCCTGTCAGAAAAAGGCTGATGGCCTGCTGGTGGGATGTAGTCGGGGTCCTTGACATTCAAGCAATATAGGCCTTCTCGGGTTCTGAGACGGGAACCTCGTTGAGGAGCTTGACCTTCCCCAGGTCGCGACGGCGAATGGGGGCATGCTTCCCCTGCATGGCCGCCCTGTACCAGCGGGAACCAGGTTGTACCCTGGCTCAGTCTGGAGCTGTACTACCCCGCTTGTGAGACTCCTCGATGATGATGTCCCTCTGAGCGACATACAACCCTAAACCCTAAACCCTCAGTACGACAAGCGCGAGGTCGTAGCGGTGTGTGGGGTTTACGGGCTTGTGGCCTTGGGGTTTCATATTCTCGGTTTGGGGCAACCCCAAAATACAACCCCAAAATCCTGGCAACCCGACACTCTAAACGGCCTAAACTAAACCCTCCTGACGAAAGCACTAAATCCTAACCCCCTGCTTTGTGATGTCCGTCGAAAAAACCTAAAAACCCCCTAGGTCAGGCCTTAAACCCTAACTCCCAAAAAATCTATATAAAGTCCATCGAAGCAACCTGGATCTCCCCAACCCTAAACGCCTGAACCCGAAAACCCTGCTTCATAAAGTCCGCCGAACTGCCTGTCCTCAGCGTCCACAGACTCCTCCCCAGAGAGCGCTTCGGAGTCTGAACCTCGACAGCTCCGCCGAAAGAGGTCAGAAGGAATGTGCTGTGTGCGGGGATCCCTTCATGGGCTCCTTAACGCTTCAGGGGTTCCAGAAGGGTTCCATAAGCTGTTTTGTTCTTCAGGGTTTAGATATTGTTTTAGGCGGATTGAGGATTTGTTTGCCGGATTGAGTTATTTTGTGGGTTGTGCGGTTTCGGGTTAGGCGTGTAGGGGGAGTGGGGTGTAGGGCTGAGGGTTTTGGGGTACCGCTATGTGGGGTGGTTGAAGTGAGAGGACCGTGGTGTTGCAGACCCATGTCACCAGTATATACCGCCCTACTTGGAAACCCAATATGGCAGAAATCCCAAAGAAATCCTTCTGTGGGAAACTAACATCTTCAGCAGCAGCAACGACTGCTTGAAGCATCTTCGAACAAACTAATTAAATTGACTAAATCATTAAAACGTACACTTCCAACTACAGCACAGAGCACTCTACTCTGACCTACTTATGAGGCCACCTCAGCAACCTAGTAAACTCCAAGTAGGCTACTCCAACAATGAACCTGCGACCCGAACCCTAACATCTTAAACCTGCAAACCCTAAGCCTTAAGAGCCAAACCATCCTAAACCTAAACTCTGAAAACCTGAAGCCCTCGAACCCTAAACCCTGCCAGCCTACTGAACTCAACCCTAATAACGTGGAGCCCCTTTCTAGAAGTCTGACCAAGCTTTTCAAATACTACGGTAGCACTATGTATTGCACAATAGAGACTATAAGGTACGATGATGCTAGTGTTGTTACCGCAAATATGTTCTCGAACGTCTAAAGTTTCGAACCAGTCATGCGCATACAGTACAAGTAAGTCGAATACGGCATTTTTGCATTATTATCTATTGCCACAAACCCGTGTAGTGTAAACCCTTTCCTGCAGAACCTCTTGGGCTGCTGCCAAAGAGAGCTCCCTCCAGCTCCTCTCCACCTGTCCTCAGCAAAGTCTCTGGACTGCTGAACTATTGGAGGAACCCTACAGGTTGCATAGGGTTCTGCCAGAGGTTTACGGCTTAGAGCCTCGAAATGGTCGATCCGGGGTTTTGCTGATTTGCTTCTATGGGGCTGCTGTCGTGTCCCATGACGATTTTCGCGTCCTGTATGCCTCTGACTGGAGCTGCGCTGTTTGCAATTCGAGTTCGCTAGAGTTGAGGCTTTTGGGTTTCCGGTTACGGGTTTCGGTGTCAAGGGGCCGGCTCGCTGTTCAGTAGGGCTTAGGGGCCTTCATAACTGGAATTGGGCTTGAGTGTTTCTGATTGGTGTACATAGAGGGACTAGAAGGTGATTGTTGAATATTCCGGCACGTACGCCCGGGCGCTGGGTGTTAGTTTTTTTTGATTTTAGGGTGTTTTGAGGCTCAGGGCCTGAAGGGGTTAGGTTTTCTAGCGGTGTTTTGGGCTTCCAGGGTTAGGGGTTGAAGGATATTGTTTGGGAGTCGGGATTTGGCATTTTGCGGGCCGGGCCTGGGCTCTGGGGAGAGGTCTGTCGAAGATGGTAACTCAAGGAGTCGAGGCGGCCCCAAGGTATATAGGTTTGCTGGCTTTGCGGCTTGTACATAGAACTCTATCGTAGTTTTACAGCTCGATAGTTGGGAAGTTGATAAATGCAAGCAGTATACAGCTGTCTGTGCTTGATTTGCTGGCTCTTGGATATGTGCAAATGATAATTAATACATACATACATACATACATACACACCAACAGGAGTGGAAAGTAAAGTATGTAACAGCAGGAACCATGCTGAACGCCCCTTTAGGCAGGGAATGAGTCCCCTGCCCCTTTCTCTTGAGGTCCTGGCCAGGGCTTCGGATCTCTTCTTGTAGGTCCATCAGCAAGATCAGCGAAAGTGGTTTCAAGGGTTTCTTCCATTCCGTTTTTGGCCCTAAACCCTTAACCACCTAACACCGAAGGGGTCTGAAGTATTGGGTGATAGATGTAGGGCCTCAGGGTTAAAGAGCGTGTAAGCTGCAGTCTTTGCGTGGCTAAATTAAAAGCCTTTGAGCCCTCAAGCCCGATGCTCGAACGCATCACAGGGGCTCGTCAGTTTGCTCGATCTTGTGGTTGGGGAGCCGTCGGTGGCTACTAGAGGGATACGGGATAATACAATCATGCAATGATTGGCCCCGGGATTACATGACGAAAGGCTTCTGGTCAAGCTCGGGTTTAGGCACCAAGCAAGTAGTTGGACAAGTAATTGCTAGAATGTGTCGTACGACTGCGCTGAACCAGTGGCCCCAAAAGACCACGCAACCAACACCGCGGAGCTCAACCGTAAACCCTCGACCCCAAGCCCTAAAGCTTCGACCCTGAACCCTAGACGCCAAATCCTGAACCTGAACTCTAAACTAGACCATGGATGCTAGATGCTAGATCTGAAACCCCGAACCCAAATCGGAGTAGTGGTCGGTCCTTCTTGCTTTTGGCTTTCTTCAAATCCTGGCGGGGCTTTGGGGCTTAAAGGGCATAGGGTTTAGGATCTTAGGTTCTAGGGTTTTAAATTCAGGCTTTAGGATTTCAAGCTTTAGGGATGCTGTTAGACTTTGGATTGAGGTCTTAGGGTTTATCTGGGGGCAAGATTGCCTCGGCCGAAAGCTTAGAATCATAGGATCTTGGAGCAGTGGTTCATGCGACTAGTACCACACACGAGCCTTCCCAGTGGATCAGCTGCAAAACAAAAAAGCTTTGATCCTAGATTAGGCATGTTACCACCTGCAACACTCTACAAAAGACCTGTAACCTGTAATACAATCTTAAGATAAGAACCAGGGTAGGGCTGCAGAAACCCAACATTAACGCCAGCGGGTCCCCTCCCCCTGGCCTCTTTGCTCTTTCTCCTGGGCCATAAACCGTTTTAATTGGGAAGGAGATTCCTAAACCCTAAACCATGGGAAGGGTGCATATGGTTCAGGAATTTAGAGTCTCGGGCTTGATTGGGAGGAGTCTGGCCATGAGACATCTACCAGAGGTCTTGTATTCAGGGATCGTAGGTATTGATTCGGGAGCTTAAGAAAACAGGGGAGCTGCCATGTAATCCCTGAGAGCTAGGATGCTTGTTAGAAATAATCCTATACAAAGTACCCATAATTTTAAGAAGACCCTTTCGAGACTGGCTCAACGCATCCCTGATTCCTCTGATCATGCGCTTGATGATCGACTGTTTCAACTCTAGCTGTCCTGAGGAAACTCCTGCAGGGAACTCGCTACTAGGTTGGGGACCTAGAGTTTAAAGGCGAGTCGTTTCGGGATAGTTCGATGGACCTCAAACGTCAACCGTGGGTATGCGGGCTCCAGTTGATTATCGGCAGCGGTCGATTTGAGCTCGAGGGCCAAATTGCCTGAGCAACTGGGCTTCGCAATTCGGCTTGCTTAGACCATTGTGCGGATGCTATAGAACCCGTAACAGTCAGAATAGGGTCTGGGGGTGTAGTATACTATGATTCTATCAGGAATCGCTTCACGGGGACCCTTTTCCTGATAATCCGACCCCGAAATTCTACCCTATAAAGCCTGCACCGAAAAACTCTGAACCGTACACCCCAGCTTCCAGCAAGCAATGCTGGGCACAAGGCGGGCGGCCGCGGCGAGGTTTGTAGGATGAGGACGAGGACGCGTCACCTGAGCAAGTTGAACCCATGAGGTTGAAGGATTCGTGGATTCGGGCGCAAGGGCAGGGAAAGAGTCTTGGAACCAGTGTGTGAGAAACCTCATTCCTTCAACCGGAAAACCTTTTACCTCCAAGAGGGTACATTCATGGATGAAAGGGCTTTGGGTTCTCTCGGGCACAGAGTTTGGACTTGAGGTGTGGTGTAGAACGGCATAGGGACTTTCCGGTGATAGGGTCACCAAGTAGTCAGAGTTTAGGGCTTGGGGGTTCAGGTTTGTTGATTGATTTCTGGCCGTCCTGTTCGCCAAAATGAATCTTGGGCGGGCTTAGGGCCGTTCAGGGTTTGGGAGTTTTCCGGGCTAGCTCTCATGACTACTGGGACTGTGGCCGTGAGAATTCTTTCAAAAAGAAAGCCGAAACCGACATCGCCGTGACGCAAGGAAGCATGACCACGGGACTTTCGAGTGCCCGGATCAAGCACAAGATCCAAACGTTCCTCACTGGATTGCTCCGCAGAAGTTTCCCTGATATGGGGTCCGCTCGTGACTTGTGTTCCTGGGATGCTCGATGGGTCCTTTTGATGGAAGCGTCACCGGTGACGAACACGCCCCCGAATCCCCAGAAACGAAAACATAAACACCCGTAAGCCCTAAACCTTAAACTCTAAAACCCCCTAAGCCCTAATTTGTGGATTGCAGGGTTTGTGGTCAGGGCTTTGTATTTGGGGATGCAGGGTATAGGGGGTTTGGGCCTTTGGGGTTTAGGGTTTAGGGTCAATGGTAAGGTTAGTCTAGGGGCCTTGATAATTACACAAATGCTCTGTGGCAAAGTATGGTGCACTTACATTGAGGAGCCCTTTGGGAATAGTATTTGTAATGATTCAGGCACGTACATGCTATGCCAAGGTTCGCATGGAAGAAGTTCCAAGGAAGGCAAACCCCAGACTGAACCTTTCCGCCCAAACCGATCACACATCTCAAGCAGACTCAACGCGACACACAGGGTAATCTCAAGACGCTGTGCACATGGTCAGAGTTTTGGCGACAAGTGAATATGACTGGCTGAATGAGTCCGGGTCATTCCGGCGAAATATCTGGCAGCGGGGCCAACAGCACTAAATGTTCGGGCGCATGCGGCACCCGAAATGCTCCCTTTCACTTGGGGCGGGCCGGGCGGGTGCTGGCAATAGCACTTATTCCAGCTGATGGTACTTGAAGCAACTGCACCTGGCACAAAAGACCTGGTCACACAAAGGACCTGGTCAAACTGAAACCTGGTTCGAAATCTCGGCCAGGCACCACCCTACCTGAATATCAGACGTGTGGCAACGAGACAGAGTCACAAGTCTGCCGCCCAACATGCTCAGAAGCCCTTCGATCTGAAGACGGTCCACACGCTGCAGACGCATATTGGGCTTAGCCAGGGCGTGAAACCAAACACTTGGCCAAGGCTTCAGCCAGCGAACACCGGCCGTGAACCAGCACAATCTCCCGATGAGCTTCCGGAGGCCACGGCGACTAATCCTCGCCTCGACTGCAAAGAGCGGGCGCAGCCACTCAGCAGAACATCACCCGGTTGCCCAGCGGCAAAATGGCGACACGGCGCGGCACTAACCGAATGTCCCAGCCGATCCACTTGAGTGAACTGTTCAACTGAAGCTTATGCCAGGACAGTGGCACTCCCATGACCGTGGCAAGCATCAGACAGAGGCAGGCATGTAAAGGAGCCACCAGGGCGGGAATAGAGCAAGGAGGTGGTCAACATACATGACCAGGAAGTGACCTCCCTGTAGCAGCACGTGCGCGCATCTCACAAAATCACCAGCAGCGCATGCCCACCAATAGCCAGCCCAAGATGCACCAAAACTGATTTGCATGTGAGCTCTGGCCACATCCATTCAAAAAAACCATCCAGTCGTTCTGCTTGTGCCTGGCAACAAACTACAAACTCAGACACATCATGAAAAAGCCATTTATACCTCCTCGTTTAGACTTTAGGGTAGGGAGCATGGGCTTATGAGGGCAATATAGGGTGGAGAGTATTTTGGGGTTTCGGGTATGGGGTGTGGGGTTTAGGATGACTGAACAACCTGATACTCGGTTTCTGGGGCGGCCGCTGCTGCTGGAGTCCCTCTTTCCACCGCCCTGGCACCAGGTTGGTTTAGGGTTTAAGGTTTAGGGTCTACGGTTCAGGGTTTAGGGTTCAGGGTTTAGGGGATTTTGCTATACCGGACAGTGTGGAACATTGCCTGGTTTTGCTGTTTGCAGAGATACGTTTGCGAACTCGGCCCAATAAACCAACAACGATTGGAGCAAGACCGCTCAAGAGAAAAAGTATTTTGTTGAGCCTGGGAGATCTAGGTTCCAGATCCCAAGCCCTAAGCTCTCAGCCGAAACTTGACAAGCCTTGAACGACAATGAGTGGCTTGCGATGCAAGGAGCCTGAGCTTCAGCGGATAGGGCTCCAATGCAAGAGTTCGGGACCACGCTTTAGGGTTTAGGGTTTAGGGTCCTATAGCGACCGAAAACAAAACAAGTCTCACCTGGTTTGCGCCCCAAACAAGATAAGCGTGACAATGTGGTTCGCTTAGACAGGTCATCTGCCAGTGTTTATGCGCTTATTCATCTACGTGTAACTTACCTTGATCAACAAGACGAGAAGCTTCAAGAGCATCTGCTGAGGTACTATGTAGATACAAGTAAGTTCAAGCTACGGCCTACGCAACAGATTGTGCAGGATGCATGGCTTAGGACTCAAAGGGTTTGAGTGGTGGGCTTAAGGTTTACACGCCACATGGCGCATTAAAGGGCCGAAACGGCTTATGCTGTAGGGTATGGAGTTGAGCCTGTATGTGACATTGTGGAGATCACGAGTAAAGCGGCCTGCCTGATTGACTCACTGGCACACAGACGGCTACTCTTGCTCTGCCGTCGCGAACATTGCTTATTCCGGTACAAGAAAACTTGGACAAGAATAACAAAATAGATAGGTACATGCACACAGACAGAGACAAACATCTATGGATTCATACATTTGATCTGAACAAGGCCATGCGGACAAGTTGCGCTTCAACCTATATAACATTTATTCTGAAAAGATCAGAACCAAGCACCCAGGCCTCCTCAAAGAACTGCATGACTCGCAGCTGCGCCTGCAATTCGGGAATACCCTCTCTCAATCAGCAAAGCACGGTTCAAGGCCAGGGCTCTCAGGATACTATGAGGCTTCTTGCGATCTGCTGTACGTAGCTCTACGCTTCCACTTCGTGCGGCAGGATGGTAAGGATCAAGTAGCGGCGTGTAGCAAGTTGCACCAAGGTTGTCTGGGGGTGGCTCTGGTAATAGTGGTACTATTGACATCGTCGAGTTCGCAGGAGCTCCTCGTATGGCTGCAGCCGCAGTAGCGATGTGATCATCATCATCATCATCCTCGTCGTCACCACTGTTCATCATCAGCCGCAGAAAGAAGTGCCGCAATACAATCAGTCAACTCTCCCACGGCCGCAACCCTCGAAAGCCCAAACTCTCAGTCCTGGGCCACTACATTCAGAACTCCCAGCGGGTTGAGAAATTACGAACCATACGGAAAGGCGCAATGTTGGAAGAACCTCGTAAATCCGTATCAGAGGCTGTCTACAGTTTGGAGAATTTAGGAAGGCTGTTTGTTGTTGCAAGTTCTATATTACCGGAACTCTAAAACCTCAACCCATGCCAGAAAACAGACTTTACCTTCAGCATCGAGGTACATCCCAAAGCCAAGACACATTTTCAGGATCGACATCCTGGCCTCGGCCTTTGGGGGGAATCCACCCATGGATGAAGGGATGATGCCGGGAGACCCCGCTCATCAGCCCCCTCACCCGAGAAGACTTGGAGACTTTCAGGGGGATGCGCCCTTTGGGATCGAGGACTACTGCTGGCAAATTGCGCTTTTCAACCCCGTCATCCCCTCCCACCCCAACCCCAAACCGATGAAATGTATAGAAACATGTAGAAACCTTCTAGAACATCGGGGGCTTTAACGAAGCCCGATAAACTTTATCCCTCGAACTTCAAGCGCCGGCCTCGGTAACTTCCTCCAACGTCAGCACCCGACCGGCTGCATCGGGCCTAGGAACTTACCCGGGCTGTTTAGGAATGAGAGTTTAGGGGTTTAGAGTTTGAGGGTTTAGGGGTTCAGGGGTTTAGAGTTCAGGGGTGTTTAGGAATTAGAGTTTAGGGGTTTAGAGCTTGAGGGTTTAGGGGTTCAGGGGTTTAGGGTTGAGGGGTGTAAGGCTTTCGGGTTTAGGGTTTGGGGTGTAAGCCTTCTGAGGGTTCAGGGTATAAAACCCATTCTTCATGTGAGGGGTCAATTATTTGAGGTTATTATAATGCGTCTGAAAGGGAGTTAGTTTGGGATTCTGAGCACGTAGATGCATTTCCTTTTGCAGTTCAGGGGGTCAGGGTTGGGGATATGAATGTGCAGTCTTGGACACTGGGCATACCAACAACACAAACTCCTGAAACAAGCGCGAAATTTTCCTGACAGGAGCAAAACCATATCTAAACCCAACCAAATACTTCTGAGATGTCAAGTCCACATGAAAACCAGACGGCAAATAAACGAGACATGTTGTATGTACTCCTGAAATAGGCTTGACAGGCCCAACACCACACCAAAACCAACCGCGAAACATTCCTGAAAAAAGAGCCCCTGCAATAACAAGAAACAACAAAAGCTTAAACCGATGAAACCCTTTAAGAACTATTGAAAAAGCCCTAAACCCTTGCTAGACCCCATACGACCCCAAAGGGTCGGGTTGAATCTGAGCGCAAGTCTTCCCCATGTTCTGGTGGAACCAGTTCAGATAGTGCTGCGCCTGGTTCATGTACTGTACAGTATTGTGCAGGCTTCTACAGTAAGGTTGCAGGGTTTAGGGGTGATGAGATGAGAGTTTGGGGATGCTAGGCTTGACGGCTAGTTTTGGACGGCATGGCAGGGTACGCAACACTACTATTGTTGAGTGCTCCGGCATTCCTATAGTCTCTAAGGTGTCATAGCCTTGACCTGCAGAGTTAGTGGCACAGCTTTGGGGCTTGCGGATTCAGGCTTGCAATGCTGACTGGCTCCTCTGATACTCTTCGGACTGAATATCTAGAATAAGACTACTAAGCTTCATTAGACATCCCAGCAGCCGACTTTCAGACAGTTTGGAAGGATGGCTAAAAATCCTAAACCCTCAACCCCACGCCCCCGAGTCCCGAAATTACTTATTGTTAAAGTGATTCTGTGGGTGTGCGGTTTCCGACCCCTTCTACCCTACCTCAAGGCCCCAATGAGCCCTACATCGGCTTAGGGCTCGTGTACCCTCTAGGGCTTGCAGCAGAAGATCTTGAGCCCCAGGCCCTATGCCTTGAAGGGTCGTTGAATTCTTAGGGTTTAGGGGTTTAGGGTTTAGGGGTTTAGGGGTTTAGGGTTTAAAGTCATGCCCCGTCTGCCAAAGCCTTGTCGAAATCGCTGCACTTTCGGAGCACTTCACGCCTGAAGACTGAAGAACTCGACAGGATGAATGGGTTGTTTTGGACTTTCGGGTTGTTAGGGCTTTGGGTTGTTTAGGGCGTTGGAGTCTTCTAGGTTCCTAGGGTTTTGGGGTGTTAAGGTCTTTGAGGCTCGAGTTTTAAGGCCTTTGCGCCTTACCAACTAGGTATTTAGGGCTTGGGGCTCCGAATCTTCGGCAGCGTGAGGCTGGCGGGTCCTTTCATAGTTTAAGGTTCAGGTGATGGGTGAAGAAAATAGAAAACTCCGCCAGCCGTTTTGGCTTTCCGGCGTCGGTGATAAAAATCAGGAAAGACACGCCCCTTGATTCGACCCAAAACAAAAACCTGTCTCTGCAGTTAACAAGCCCTTGGGTTTGTACTATAGCGCAGATGAAACAGGATTCCTAAGAAAAAGGGACACCAGATGAAGGGACAGGGGTAGCATCTGGGGATGTAGTTCGGGCCGCAGTTGCTCATGGCGGCTTTTTCAGAAACCTGCCAGAGGTTTAGGGTTTAGGGTTCCTGAGACCTGCGAGATTTACAAGATGGGTGAACCGGACATCAGCGCTCGCTGTAGTTCTCACTAGATGTCCTGGGCCCTAGGCACTAAACCATCAAAGCCTAAAGCCCTAACCGCCCTAGCCCTTGATGCCGCAAACTCCCAAACATCACTCCACCCGTATCTTTATGTAGCATTCGCAGTCCTTGTGCATGTCAAGCCAAGGGGATCGACATCGTGTTTGATAAGGGTTCGATCAGGATTCTACGACCGCTCGTTAGGATTTCGGAGTTAATGTAGACCCCTGAGCAGAATAACGTGATGCCCTCATAGCAGCAGGGTTGATAAATCAGCGGCCCGCATTACATCTCAAACCATATAAGGTCTCTGACTATGGTCTTCGGAATGCTCCTTATATGCCACATATATACCCTAGCACAGGAAACCCTTAACCTGTGTGCGGCCTGCTCTTGTGATTGAAGACGTATCGGGGCAGGTTCCTATGTCTGGTAAAACCCTAAACACCTAAACCCTAATATAGGGGCCTTAATAATTAGAATAGGGTTTTGGGGTCTAATATACTATAATTATAATAAGGACCCCCAAAATAGTATAGGTAATGAATTATTGAGGCCCCTATACTGAACCTTGGAAGCTTCAGAAGCTGTGGTCTCCCCGGATCCCTACAAATTGCACCCGCTCAGGGCGCTTATGCAGTTGCTAAGTTGGGGTGTTTGGGCGTTTGGGCTTCAGGGCCTAGGGGTGTTATTAGGGGCTGTTTTCAAGATTGCTGATTATGAGAGGTCTTGTCACAATAGACCTCGAGCTCAATAGTAACCAAATTTCAGCAACTCTCATGTGAGGGTTTAGGATCGTATAGCTCTCTGTGTAGTGATGGTCGGAACCCATTCTGCAGACGGCTATCTATCAAATGGCAGGTCTCAGATATCACAACATTACTCGCATGTCAAAGTTTGCAACTGCACACTGGAATTCCACCACAGAGCTCTGAGTGCCAAGCACGAGAGAGTCTGCGTTAGACTGCACCTTCTTGGATGATGGGCGACCTCACTGGAGTTGTTGGAGTTGTCGACGATGTACAGTTTAAAAACCTGATGCCTTGATACCACGAATGTATGAGCTTCGATAACCCTAAACCCTAATGGCGTGTTTATACAACGCGCAGCTCTGAAGTTGGTGGTGAGGCTTGGGTCTGGGATGACAGTGAGTGGCGGGACACAATGCATGTTTATCCTTGGTATGCAAACAGGTCTCTGATTGTGGAAGTAGGGTTCTGTTTCGGGTGATGTCAAGCGCGGAAAATTGACCGAAACCAACTCATAATCACGTAGTTATATGCTTGTGTCGGCGACGCCCTCATCCGAAACTTTGCTGCTCTGGGGATTTAAGAACTCATTGAGTAGGTGGTGCCTTTCGGAAGGGATGCAGTAAGTGATTTGTCCATACAGAGACAACAGTCCACAGCTTGCAATCAAATCGAATTTAGCTGTGTAACGGCCGTATCCAACCCAAAATGTGCAAGTCCGTGTAGGACAACTGCGATTTCAAATGTTCAAGCTTCAACGATGGATCTAAGTACGTGGGCTTTTCGAGTACGGTCACCGTTTCGCACCAACCCACTGTTACACAAACCAACCCCAAAAGCTCGCAGTTCCTAAACCTTAAACCCCCAAACCCTTCTTGCACAACCCTAAACCCCTCAAAACCCTAAACCCCCCAAACCCCCCAAACCTCACAGCCTTAAAGCCAAAACAATCGAAACCCCGAGCCCCGCACGGAAGCTTCATGAAGCCACGAGTTTAATCCAAGCTACCATTAAACGGGATCTATAGTAACGAATACGGTTTCCTTATTATGGTAACTTAACTTAAAACCTTGACAAGCACCCAGTTGAAAGAGATTGAAAAGGCTCTGAGAGCGTCGCGACTTGGCTTGTCTGACCTGCCAGGTCGCAAGGTCTGTGCTTGTACAGTTTTGTAAGGGCTTCTATCGGGGATCCGTAAAGGGTTCTATAAAGGGTTCCTTAAAGGGTTCCATAAGGGATCTACGAGGGATCTATAGGGGTTCAGGGTTGCAGGGTTTAGTGTTTCGGGTGTGGGTTTTTTGGTTCTCGGTTTCGGGCTCAGGGTTTAGCACCGGTTTGGGGATTTAGGCTTTCTTAGACTTTAGGAGTAACGGCTTTGTAAAACTTGGGGTGGGAATTTACTCGGGCTTGAATCCAAGCTTGCTTCTGCCCCTTACACAAAAAACGCACAAACATGGGTAGCTTTCCAAATTAGGGTCCCTTTCAGGAACCCTAAAGAAGGCCGCACCCGTATAAACAGGACCCCGAACGGGACCCTAACTCAGACAACTACCCACAGAACAAACCCTCAACCCCGAACTCTAAACTCTTAACCCTGAACCCGGACTCCTAAACCCTAAACTCTACACCCTAAACCCAAAACCTAACAAAACAAAACGGCGATGACTTTTGGCTCCGCCGTCCGGCGTCGACTGCCTCAAGTAAGCGGCATCTCCTGAGCGGCCAGGCTTTTGGGGTTTAGTTGGGTTGTTGCTGAGGGATTTAGTTGAAGTTACCATAATGAGGAAACCATACTGTTTTTTTAGATCCCTATTGTGGTCTCAAATAAAACACTGAACAAGAACCCAGTTATGGTTTGGGGGTCTGCGGCTTGGGGCTTCGGGGGTTTAGGGTTTGGGGGTTTAGGGGTTTAGGGGATTTGGGGTTGATGGAGGGTTAGGGTCTGGGGGCTCGGAGTTTCGTCTTTTTGTTGAAGACGGGTTGGTTCAGGGTTTTGGTTTGTTCGTTTTGCTGGGAGTGTTGGGTTCCATCTTTTGTAGATAGATGGGGGATTTGGGGCTATACGATTTCTTCACTGTTGATGATGACGATGGTGTTGTTGTTGGAGACTGGGCTTTTAAGTAACCAGGGGGAAAGAAGTATCAACTTTTATTTCATAATGGTTCCTTTAAGACAAAAACACATTAATTAAAGTATGGTACTCCAAAGCCCAGGAGGTTCCTTCTTTTGGGGAATCTGGCCAAGGATTCAACGGGTTCAGGCTCAGAGTTATGGGTGGCATGCCCGTCTTTGCGCTTCCTGTCTACGTCCTTCGGGACCCCCCCTAAACCCCTAAACCCTAAACCCTAAACCCCTAACCCCCAAACCCCCCTAACACCCTCGGGGTCTTTAGGATCAGGATTTCAACCCATGGCTCTGGCAGTAAATACTATGGGGTTTAGGCGGGAAAGTCTCAAAGAGCGTCGGCCCCAGAGCTCCACGCAATGCCACAAAGCCTGGTGCAACAGCCCCAGACGGCAATCTAAATCCTCGAAGATGAAAGTTAGACTCCTTAGAGTCTTAAAACCTGAAACCCTGAAGCCTGAACTCTGAATCTCAGCAACTTCTTCCAAAATGGGCCTTGGCCTTTTTGGATCCTGCTTGAATCTTAGACCCGCGTTGAAATGTCACCTTCAAATAACCTCAATCCAAGAGGGTCCATATACACTACTATTATGGAATTAGGCCCCAAAAACCATAATGGGGATGGTCTTTTGGGACCTAATTCCATAATGGTAGAATATATTGGCCCTTTGGGAATTGAAAACATCAAAAGCGCCGGGCTGGGCGGCAGCTTATGAGTTCAGGGGCTCTCCGTTGGCGCACTTTACCTGTAGTCTCCATTGTAGTTCTTTTTTGGGGGTACCTTATAGGATCCTTATTATATATTTGGTTAAACCAAAAAAAGGAACTACAATGGAGACTATAGGTATGCATTCTGACTCGCTGAGGACGTAAACCATCCGTCCTGCACACCGCACGGATCGAAACCCTAACGCCCAATTCACCCACTGTAAGTCCTAGCAAGTATGACTCAGTATGACATGAGAGTTGTACGGGGTATCACCCGTGAAAGAGTAAGCTCTTGCAGAAAGCCCAAAGTAGCCAAGGCGCGCGAAAGCATCCTGCCTTCCAGAAGGCAACATGATGTTGGGCGTGCTTTTGCTTTGGGGGGGGCCCTCTTATTTGGGGGTCCTTGTTATAAGGATCCTACGATTTAGGGTACTATATTAGGGTCCCCTATTTTCGGAACCTCCCACATAGAGGCCTTGTAAATAGAAGCTTCCACATTGGGCCACAAAAGGCCCTGTATTGGGGAACAGACGGGTCCTCATCTTAGGTGCTGAGTTCATAAGCCCCAAAAGGTGTACACTCTCAGTTTTATAGCGGGTAATATTATCCCAAAAAGTGCAAAGTGTATCCACTCAGCTACTAAGTCATATTGAGGATGCTACCAATAATTAGCGTCTGTACAGAACTACGGCTCATAAGGAACCTTCTAGCCAAGAAGCCTCATCCTCAACGCCTTGAACCGTCAAAGCTAAACATGACCCTCGTGACCCTGAACCTCAAACCAGACCAACAACGAATAATAGCCCACCTGTTTGTAGCTAGGGGATAGGGATAGGGTTGAGCTTCGTGAGTAGCAAAATCAGGAAGACTCCAATAAAATGAGCATTGGGATCCTTATCGTCAAGATCCTGATGTACTATGTAAGGTCAAACCCTGAAGCCTCAAACCCGATGGTCAATAAAACGATTTAGGGGCCTTCCGAAAAAGGAGGGCACCTAATCCGAAGAACCTCTGGGATGCCATTGAGCGTCCACTTCTGGAACTGATCGCAAGGCGCCGCCGTGCTTCGGATCAAGCTGCAATTCACCACGAAGTCCGGACCTCAGCATTGGCTACAAATATACTTGCAGCAAACCTGAATAGTGCGATCCTTCCTATCAAGAGTTGAAGGACCAGTACTCAAGATGTCCATGCACCCCTACAGAAGCGCTGTGATAAAACCCTTGTAACATCACTCTTACCTTATAATACAAGCCTCATAATGTAATCCTTACAAAAAAGCCTTTGGCTTCCTTAAGCCAGGATGAGAAGTCCAAGGTCTATGCGTCTCACATCCTTTGCTCCAGAGTTGAGCTTCAAAAGCTCCAGAGCACCCAATCCCTAAACCCTGTACAGCCTACCCTAAACCCTCGAACCCTGAAGCCCAAACCCTAAACTTGGGGGTCCCCAGAGCTCGCGGCTGCCGAGTAAAAGGATATCACGGGCTTCTTTGGGGTTTAGGATTCAGTGTAGTTTGGAGCTTAAGTGGAGTACTGTATGTGGTTCACAGCAGAGAAAACAGTGGTCCCAGCGCTCACAATGAAGGCTTAAATTTTGGCTTGAATGGTCGAGAGGACAGATAAAAGCAAGGTTTTTAGCGCACTCGAAGGCCTCAGGCCCGTTATACCGAAGACACTCTACTACTCGACTGAGACTGCTAAGCGGCACAAGAGGAAGGGTAGACTCCGGTAGACAGATCATGAGAACGCAAAAGAAAGAGTAGTAGCAGAAGTGGGACAGGTAGTAGGAGGAGCACTCATGCGTATGCACTATCAGTCACTATCACACCAGGAACGATGACAAACAGATGTGATCCTAAGCAACAAGCAACCTGGACCCTAAATCCTAACATCACATCCCAACTTCGCAGCTCCGTGCCGTGCCCAAGTACATCGCCTTCACTAAGGTGCAGACGATCCGATGGCGGGCTCCTGATCGCGCAAGGAAGAAATCGAAAAGCTGGGTCGTCTGGACTTTTGGCATTTCTGGTACAGGGGCTCTAGACGTTGTAGAGGTGCAACTTCAACACGCTTCTATACGCTATAAGCCCTGCTATAGCTAGTGTAGGGCTTTGGACGTTTTTGGCTTCCCGGCTTTAGGGTATCGGGTGTAAGGGCTTTCAGGTTTTGGTGCTTGGACGTTCGAGGCTTTAGGGTTTGAGGGTTGTCGCACAGTCCCCGCATATTTACAGTATAATAATATGATTTTCCCCCTGCAAAACATGTTCTGGCGGACCCTCTGGAAAATGATATGTGCAGAGGCGCCGGGTTGCAGTCTTTGGGGCCTTTAACCCTCAACCCTACGCCCTGATTTCTACTGGTGAAACCCCGTTTAGGGTTTAGGGCTTAAGGTTTAAGCTACCGTGGTTTCGTGGACCTGCCTCATGCGACCACCGAAGCCGAAGATCAAGAAGCAGCACCTCGATACTTGATGCGACATTCAGGGTTTAGGGTTTAGGAATTTAGGGTTGGGAGTTTCGGGGCTAGGTCAGATTCGCGATTCTGGGAAGGCAAAGCCACATTATCCTACGCCCAAAGCAAAACATTATCGATGGTGGACGGCTGTAACAATCCCTCTGCAAACTAAATGCCTGCAGAATCCGCAAGGCAAGGGGCTGCAGGGCAAGTGGAATCGAAGTGCTCAGGCCGCGACTTTTGGTGCTAAGATTTATTTAGGGTAAGATGCCCTACACTCCCCAAATCTTCCAGCAAACCCCGTAAGCCCTAAACTTCCCTAAACCTCATAAGCCGGATAGGCAGGAGAAGCCCTAAACCTAAAACCCTAAAGCTCTTACCAAACTGCCCAAAACCCTTAACCCTGGTGTTCATCCGAGGCAACGACTCAGCATCGTTTGCCTCCAGTCGACCTCGGGCGTCTTTCGATTCTTCGGTCCTCCTGTCCGGGATCCCCTGAATTCTTGTTAGGAAAGTAATGTAAAAACCATGCGAAAAAATCTCAGGATCTAGGGTTTGGGAGTGCTTTTAGTTTAGGGTTTTAAGGCTTCGTTTTAGTAACTCGCATTGAGTTCCTCAGCAAGAACCCGGGTCCCCTGACCCCTGACCAAACCCAAAACTGCAGCCATCCAGTCCGATTGCATTCCTAAGCCCTCCCCTGAACTCTAATCCCTAAACCCTAAACCCTAACCCTAAACGAAAAACCCCAAAGCTAGAAACGCAAAACACCAAACTGTTTCAGTCCTACACTTTATTCCTGAAGACCCAGACTCTAAGCCCTAAACAGTGCTTTCGAAGCGAACGTGCGGTCTCGAACGGAAGAAACCCCTGTCCAAGTGACTTCCGAAGACGAAGAAACACGAAAACCTGAATGCAAACCCACATGACACTAGCATGGCACTTGCAACAGGGCTCACTATAGACAATGTTATGGACGACTGTCATTCCGTGTGAACTTATATGCGGTGCCATGACATTCTCAAGGTGGTTACTTGACGAAGACACTTAAACTCCCCTCAGCCCTGAACTCTTATGCTCAAGGCTCTAACCCCGCAAAAACTTGTGGAACCCTCTAAACTATAGCATCCTTGCAGATTCTGAACCTGTACACCACCTTTGAGAACCCAACCGATTCCATCTAAACCACATATAATTCCTAAACCCTAATTGCAACCTGACTGACGTAAATCCTAAACCCTACATCCTCTTAGAGCAAAAAGGAGCCCCCCCCTAACCCGGCTAGGGCCCTCGCTCTGCGACTCGGAGATCTCGATGGCCGCGGTCTGATCCGACTGCCGCGCGAAGACCCGAAGGCTCGGGGCAGGGCCACCTCGGATCAGGGCTTGCAGTAGGGGTTATAGAGATTGGAGTTAGGGGTTTGGGGCTTATAGGCTGTTTGGGGTCCAGGATCATGGTACAGGATTTAGGGTTAGGATTTGGAGTTTGGGGCCTTTTGGGTTTTACGGAACCCTAAACCCAAATCATCCTCGAGCTAGTGCTGCGCTGGAAAATTGCCGCGGTGCAATCCACCGTCGCCAGCTTCAAGGCGCCCTCTTCCTGGCAGAGGGGCTGAAGCCAGAACCCTAAACCCTAAACCCAAAGCCAGAACCCTAAACCCTAAACCCTAAACCCAAAGGCAGAACCCTAAACCCTAAACCCTAAACCCAAAGCCAGAACCCTAAACCCTAAACCATATACCCTAGCAACCCGAGCCTTGAAGCATTGGTTCGGGGACATATTCTAGGGTTTGGGGGGGAGGGGGGGTTAGGGTTTAGAGTTTAGGGTTTAGGGTTTAGGGTTTAATGATTTTTGTAGTAGTATGCAGAATTTTGCTAGGGGTCACAGGGGAAATCACTCCTCTTACATACTCTTACTGGCTTACTTGCTGTTTCCGATCCCTAAATTAGCGACTGATGAGGATCTTGACATTGATGAGGATGAGGACGTAGATTGGAGGACTGTTGCATGGGCACCTGTACAGAAGTGTATCTGACCGGAAGCCGGTCAGTCTATGACGCCTCGTCTCATCATCCCGACCGCAGAAATTCCGCGCGGATTCTCAAGAGCCAAGTCGGTAGTGAAACAGCCGACAGGGGTTCAAGCCTAGATGCAAGGTAAAGTCTTGCTGGGTCCCGCCGTCCCTGAGTCTTACAAAACTTAGGGGCCTAAAAGAACTACAAGAGAGGGGGATGTGGGAATTTGAGTGTTTGGG
The DNA here is from genome assembly GCA_003297005.1 of Symbiodinium sp. clade A Y106. Classification (NCBI taxonomy): domain Eukaryota; class Dinophyceae; order Suessiales; family Symbiodiniaceae; genus Symbiodinium; species Symbiodinium sp. clade A. Next base: position 40,688 of record BGNK01003171.1, on the reverse strand, counting down.
GCCTAAATCACTAGAATAGAGTCTGATCGGCCAGTCTGCGTGTATAGAGTTGAACTTAGAGTTTACTGTGGTCATCAAGAAGTGAGAACAAGTGAGTGTTGAGGCTCCCATAGGGGAGTTTCCGAAAACAGGTGACCCTAATATAGTACCCTAAATAGTAGGATCCGTAGTATAAGGACCCCAAATAAGGTACCCCAAATGTCGGAAACCCCCATATTTAAAGGAACTGCCAGACTTGGGGGCAGACAGGGTTACACATTCTTCACAAGGTTCCGCGTAGATAAACGACATCTCAAAGTGAAGAAAACTAATTCCACCCGGAATCCTGAACTGAGCTGGACTAAACCTCCACAGGCCATCCTCTGCATCCCAAAAACCCAGCTCAAGAGATGTGCTTAGAATCCGAGAGCTTCCCAAGAGCTCATAACAAGACTCATACAACCGACACGGTGCAGGGCTTGCGATTTGGGGCTTAGCCAAAGATCTGGACCCCATGCTTGCAAACAAAATCATCCCGAAAGACTAAACCCCCTCCCAACCCCAACGCTCAGCTCTACATACCCCAAGGCCGTTGGCTTAGAATGCTAGCCGTACAAACCCTTACCGCACACCTTGCGAAACCTCCACCGAAAAGAAATAAACAGACACGCAAATGAAGGTAATACATTGCAAAACCTTGCTTAAAGTTCTTAGACAGAAGGACCCTTACTTTGCATCCGGACTTGCGCAACCGCCTGAAGGTCGGAAGGACCTTACAGCCTTAAGCCGAAGCCTTAAACTCAAAACCCTATACTTTCGGGAGCTTTTCTGGAGACGGCTGCCTGTGGGAGGCCAAGGGATTCGAAGAGCCGCTTCGCAGCGGCGCTGAGGGCGGCGAGGTGGAGGAGGCCTAAGAGAAGCCCTTGCGGATTAGAGCGTGCTGTATTTTTTGGGGGGGGTTTTGGGGTGCAGATGTAAGGTTTAGGGATCTATGGTTTATTGGGTTTAAGGGGGCTTCTGCTTACGACTAATTAAGTTTGCTTGTTGTTTCTTGAACCTTTTAAGCTGTTGTGCAGGGTTTTCGGTTTCCGGATTCAGGGATGAACCTTATGGATCTGCGGGGGTTAAACTTTAGGAAATGTGGCCCCGAATTCCCGTTTAGGTTCCAATTCTTGGAGATCATCAACTGCACGACCGGTATTGCCCTCGCCATCATCAGCACTATTGTTGCTACGTTGCTCTTGCGATGACTGTCATCACCACTGTTGTTCCTTAAACCGGCAGAATCATGGACCCCACTGGTGTCGTGTCTTGTTGCCAGAAAATCGGGTACCACAACCCAGCGTGTAGAGCCTCAGGATTCTGGGATGCTTCAGCTGCTTTGGGATGTCCAGGCCATCAACCAAAGTTAAATCATTCCCTCTGACACCCTGGACTCGAAGATCGCGAAGCGCTCAACCACACATTCCGTACAAACCCTGCATGCAGCCCCGACACCCTGCAAACTAGAGGTCATGATCCCTATATCACTGGATCTACTATTTGGCACACATGTGTTAAATCTGACGGCAGGGGACATGCTGCCCATACACCCTAAACCAAAACCCTTAAACCCCTGAAACCCTAAACCCCTAAACCCCAAAACCCCAAACCCTAAACCCTAAGCCCTAAACCCTGAGCACTAAACCCCTAAGCCCTGAGCTCTAAACCCCAAAAACCTGTCACTAGCGAAGCCGCCGCAATGTGACGAGGCGGTCGCTCTGGCCTTGGTCTAGGGCTTCACTATCAGGGATCTATGAGCGTACTATAATATAGGGGCCTTAACAATTAGAATAGGGTTTGGGGGTCCATGATACTGTAATTATAGTAAGGAACCCCAAATCAGTATGGGTACTTGTTTAGGTCCCTGTATTAGAGGACTCCGAACCAGAATTAACAAGACCTTTAAACTCAACGACCCAGAAGGAATCCGGAAAGCTCCTACCCCAAAAACCTTTCAGCCCCAACCATCACCCCACGACCGTCATGAAGCCCTGTAACCCAAACCGAGCTCAAAGTTGAAGCTGTATGGACCTCGCAAGCCTTCCACTGTATCCATCCCCCGAGGCCCCGAGACTTTGATCTAAAACATGGGGGGGAAAGGGCAGATTGAAGACAAGGCAAACAAATGAAACGCTAGAAGAAGCAAGAGTAGACTAAAGGTAAGTACAGGCCGAAAAATTAAACAAACGACCAACCTTGGCAAAAGCTTAGGCTTCTATATCGCTTGAAGTCCCAACCTTCAGCACTGTTGGGAAAATGCTGGATGTTGCTGCAGTTGGTCTCACCTGGGGCAACCCGAAGTCGCGCAAAGCACGCCTAGGCTTTAGGTTTAGGGTTTAGGGCTTAGGGTTTATTTAGGGTTTAGGGTTTAGGGTTCTTAGGGTTAGGGTACCTTCATCCCAAAGTGAAGCCGAGACAACACCGAAACACCCAGCAATCTCAACGTGAGAAGACTGGCTCTAGACTTAAGCCCCGCCAGTGTCGCGGTGTCCTCATGTCAACCAACTCTCATACAGTCCTGACAACACTCCCTTGAAAACCTTATACAACCCCCTGAAACCCTGCAAAACCATTCTAGAACCCTACAGCCTGAACCCTATAAACTCTCCACCCGCCCCATCCCCCCCGCCAAAAAAAAAAACAGTGAACACTATGCGGCCCCGTGACGACCCACTGGGACCACAAGGCCTGCAAGGAGTCAGCACTGTCTTCCACATCGCCACCTTCGATTCGGGAGGCCCTAAACCCTACATGGCCCTGAACATCAAACCCATGCTGGTTGTCTGCCTAAACCCTAAACCCTAAACCGTGTTGTCGTCGGATTGTTGGGGTTGCCGAACAAACGTAACGAACCATAAACCCCAAACAGCAAAAACACAGAAAACGCCTTGTGTAACAGGCTTAATAAGAGGATCCAGGGCTGAAGGTGCAAGGGTTTGGGCCCTCAAGGGTTTTGGAATCAGGGTTCGAGGCCTAGGGCTCGAAAGCTTAACGGTTTATGGGCTAAGGGCTTCCTTACGGACGCAGCTTGGTGGTTTAGGGTTGACAGCTTAAGGGTTAGGATTCAGGGCTTTACGGGTTGGGGTTCAAGAACTTAAGAATAGCTAAACCCTAATTCCTATAAACCCTAAACCTTGGGGTGTAAGTAAGGGTTGGAGCTCAAGATGATTGGGTTTCAGCAGTTCGCCTTCCATGGTCGACACCTTAAATGGCCTTTATTTTGGTCTTTGGGGAACCCACTGGGAAAGATTAGATACTTTTCCAGAAACAACAAAAGAAAAAATATACCGCTGAACAACCTCATGAGGATTCCAGGGCATTTCAGCATATATGGCTTGAAAATTTGTGTTCAGGTTGCAAACGCATAGGACACAAACTTCAGCGGTCAGGATTCGGACGACCCCCGCCTGATCGCCGCTCTCGACTGGGCCGTGGTGCGGAGGCCTAGGTCAAGCTTCGTATTACGGGGGGTGTTGGGGTTTACTGTGCTGAAACATGAATCTGTACGATGTTCTAAACGGGATGTAGATCTTTTGATTGGAAGCGTTAAATTGATCTGCCATCACGACTTCTATGCCGGTATTAATTTGTTTGTGGTTTCCGGCCTTCTGGTAATCAAGGATGTTGGGTTCAACTAAGGTGTTGCCTTGTGGGTTTAGCAAGAGATTGATAGGGCACTTGCGAAAGTGTTGGGGCTTCGTCACAGTACTAGCACGAACATGCTCAAACACTCGTTGCGACGTAGCCGATATGCGATTATACTATGTATTGCTAACTGCTGATGCATCATCACTAGCTTCGTCAGCAGCATCTCTTCGTCGTGATGAGGACCATGAAACAGGAAAAACGTGCAAAGGCTGCGGCAAGTATTCTCACGCTAGACATGGTCATGCATATACCATCATATGATCATGATGTCTCAACTCGAGAACCTCTGCCCTAAAGTCTACATCAGAAGCCCCCGAACCCGAAGCTTCTTAAGTCCTGAGCTGCCTGATTTCACCGAGGGGCATCTTTGGCCTCTGGCACCTTGGATTCAGTCCGGGTCAAGCAAGTTTCCATATACATTTGGAAAAATATGAAACACAACCGGCTCTTGTAAGCCATGCATCGCCCATTTTCGCTCACTTGCGTTCTGCGCATGCGGAGTCAGGGCCATCAGATCCAACACCTCGTCCTCTGTGCACAACCCCTTTCCGCAGGACATGTTGGCAGCTTTCAGTTTGATGATCCAAATGCCCTCACCTGACGAGCCTCTGTTCTGATTCACGAAGCACGTCTGGAAAGCTTGCGTCTTCTTGAAGCCAGCCGCAAACTCCTCAACCTTGTAGTAAGCAAGCGTGTCCTCCAAACCAATGTTCAACATGGCCCAGTTGCACAGCGTGTCCTTCGCACCCAGGAACACCAGCACATCGAATGAAGTGCAGTAGTTGCCAGCTTTCCGTTTGATGATCCAGATGCCCTCGCCTGCCGAGACTCTGTTATGTTTGAGGAGGCGCGGCTGGAAGGCCAGCGTCTTCTTGAAGCCAGCCGCAAACTCCTGTACCGTGTAGCATGCGAATGTGTCCTCCAAACCAACAATGCTCAACATGGCCACCTTGTGCAGCCTGTCCTTCGCGCCCGTGAACACCATCACGTCGGGTAAAATGCATTAGTTGCAACCTGTCCGTTTGACGATCCAGATGCCCCCCGTTTGACGAGCCTCTGTTCTGCTTGATGACGCACGTCTGGAAAGCCAGCGTCTTCTTGAAGCCAGCCGCAAACTCCTCCTCTACCGTGTGGTATGCGAGCGTGTCCTCCAGACCAATGTTCAACATGGCCACCTTCCACAGGTGTCCTTGAATGCCCAGACGCACCCATGGCGGTGCCGGGTTCTACAATCTTCTGCGCTATGTGGCAATTTGGGCCCTTGAGCCCCAAATTGCCTCATAGCGCGGAAGATTGTAGAGCCCCAGCAGGTAGCCGAGCCACGCGTACATACATACATACATACATGCATACATACATACAGACAGACAAACAGACATACATGACCTAATAATTCGCTCGGTCGGGACGCGGAGAGAGTTGCAGCTTCGGCAGGGATGTGTTCTGGCTATGCTTTGGGAGCTCCAATCGGAAAATCAGAGCTCCAATCGGAAAATCGGAGACCGTACTGTAGACTGCACATCTTAATTCGCTGGTTCATCATCAGAAAGACCGCTGAACGGATCCCTGATGGTCAGAAACCCCTATTGTATGTAGCCACATCTGAACTAGTGCGTTGTGGGAACCTGGCACTCGCATCCAAAAACGGAGAACACACAGCTTAAAGCCCTACATACCCAACAACCCAACCTTACAACACCCACTCCGGCCACACCTAAAGCCTGAAACTTTGACTCCAAGCCCCTCCAGAAAGCACCGGCTCTCTTCATCTTTGAGGCGCTGCGAAAGCAGGCTCTGACATCGAGCTCGCCGTTACGTTAGCTCCAGGAGGTCTCCAGCCGCCTCGCATTGGGTTTCGATGGCTTCGGCGTTGGGGGGCTTTAGAATTAGGACTTTAAGGCCTTAGGTGCCTTAGAGCTCTCAAGGCTTTGATTTTGGGGTTTGCAGGGCTTTAAAGCTTAGGGCTTCAAACTTATAAGGTTGAGATCTACTACGGTCTTTGGGGCTACGCTGTGCGACCGAAGATTATGGAATGGTTTTTGCTTGCAACTCTGATGACTTTTACGGTTTAGGGCTTTAGAGTTCGGGGTTTTGGAGACTTTTCTCCGCACCTTTGCTGATTCTTCAGGTTTATAGACCCTAAACCCTGAACCCCTAAACCCTAAACCCCTAAACCCTAAACCCTAAACCCCTAAACCCTAAACCCCTAAACCCTAAACCCTAAAAGGGTCTTTGGGCTCCTGGGGCTCCAAGGTGTAGGTCTTACATGAAGGGGTTCCCGAGAACAGCGATCCAAGCCGGGATAAGTCTCCCAGGGTCGTGGGAGAGGTTTTGATGTAGTTATCTACCTGTAGTCTCCATTGTAGTTCCTTTTTGGGGGTACCTTATAGGATCCTTATTATATATTTGGTTAAACCAAAAAAGGAACTACAATGGAGACTATAGGTACTGTACCTGATCTGGGTAATTATTGCGCCCCCCACCTTGCCTGGGTAGTGTTTCTCCACGGCTGGGGCAGGAGGCGCACGTCCATTTCGGAGATCGCCTGTCGGCGCTTGCGAGCCTCAACCAACACACAAACGGACATTCTCTCTGTCTCCATCACAAAAACTCTCTCTCTCTCCCTCTCTCTGTCTGTCTCTCTCTCTGTCTCTCTCTCTCTCTCTCTCTCTATCTCTCTTGCTCAAAGGCTTCTAAAACCCCTACTCAAACCACAACCCAAAAGCAAGTCCGTGTACAAGCCTCTAAGCCCGAATACAGAACCCTTGTACCCATAAAAACTTGCATAGGAACCCTTAGCCTCAGACGAGCCACAAACGAACCTCGTATAGAAGCCCTGACAGGAAGCACCCCAAACCCCTAAACCCTATGACAATCTATGACAAAAACTCCCCCAAAGGAACGCATCGAAGTTTTGAATCTGGAGAGTGCTGAGCGACGCGTCGACGCTTCGGCGAGGCGCTCCTGCGCGCAAGGTTGTTTAGGGCTTTCAGGGTTTAGGACAGGGATGCGTAATATAATATAGGGGCTTGGGCCTCAATAACAAGAATAGGATCTTCGAGGGTATTTTTCTATTGATATGAAGAGGACGGGCCTTGCTAGGGATTCATCAGGGCTTTGTGTTGCTTCTGAAAAGGCTTAGGATTCTTTCCTGGGGAGGTTGAAGGGATTCAGAGCTTTGGGAAGTTCAGGGTGTCGGGGTGTATTGTCTGCAAATTCGCGTTGAGAGCTTAAGGCTTGCGGATGAAAATTGTTGGGATTAGGGCTCCTTGGGATTTAGGGTTTGGGGTCGGGGGTTGAGATGTAGGGCTTCTGGGATTTACTGGTTCAGCGGTGAGGTTTGGATGAAGCTAAGCGTGGGTGCGCGCAAAACCTGCGGGCCCGAAACCCCGAACTTATGAAGCGCTTCAGACACGCTCTGGGCCTGAAGCCCTAAGCCCTATCTTTATGCATGTGTATATATATATATATATATATATGTATATGTATATGTATATGTATATATATGTATATATGTATGTGTATATATATGTATGTATATATATATATATATATTTATTTATATGTATATAATTATGTGTATATACATGTATAAGGCCTGGCAATCGAGGAGCAAAGCTTCCTTCTGAGTGATCTGAGCACCTTGGAGTCAGTGCTGGCGCTTTTGGGGATACCGGGTTTGTGGGTCTTCGGGTTGTGGCTTCAGGTTCCGGATACAGGGTGGTAGGTTAAGTCTCCAGGGTTTCGTTTTGTACGTTCAAGATTTACGGACCTTAGGGCTTTGTGATTTTAGGGTGTTAGGGCTTTAGGGTCATAGATTTTTGCTGCTTGGGACTACAGTTTTGGCTTGGTTCGGGTGTAAAGGGTCCAGAGTGCGATATGCAGTAAGTGCATAGGAAACTCATGCATATTGAGCACCTGAAGCCCTCCACTCCAAACTCCAAACCTAAAACCCCTGAACCCAGAACAAACTCCGTGAGTGCATTCACTACTCGAACCACAGAGTGTATATGGGAGTTTCCGAAAATTAGGGGTACCTTACTTGGGGCTCCTTACAATAAGAATCCTATTATTTGGGGTACTGTATCAGGGTCCCCTATTTTCGGAAACTCCCATATCCTCAAACCCTGAAGCCCTCTGAATCCGGAAGACATTCCACGATTCCTAAACTCCCAAGCCCTTCTGCACCTGTTCGCCTTTATCGAACCCCAGATGGCTCTATACTGAAGCCCAGAAAGTTGGAACATAGATTTAGGATGATTCATGCTGGGATTCCCTATACTTTACTTTAAGGGCACGAGGCTAATGATGTTCCAACTTTCTAGCTTCTACTGTATGTATAAAACTGTATAAACGCCTCGTAACACACAAAACCCTAAAGCAATCCAAGGTGCTTAGCTCGATCACAGCCTCCCGCATCGTTCGAACCTCCTGGTCTTTCCGCTCCAATTCGCTTTGAACCTGCAAAGGAGGAGCTAACTAGGGCTCTTTTTCATTCAGACTTCCGGATCTACGGTTTAGAGCATGGGGCTTAGGGCTTAGCGTTTAGGGTTCGGGGACATAGCTATGGAAATAGCCAGTTTTGACACAAGGAGAGTAGGACCTGCTTTTTTGCACATTAGGGCAGGAGGTTTGGTGTAGAGCTTGGTCGTCAGAACAACAGTAACAGCTCGCAGCAAGCCCTGCCACAGGCGCCGTGAATAGGACTGTTGGTGTACCGGCAATACTTACTGCGATCATACTTGGGATCCTTGAGGAGAAGTACTGCGAGCTACATATTTATGGGCATATGCATATATATATATATATATCAACGAGATCACAACCAACGTAACGCCCCGGCCTTTTCGTCCAAGGTCTCGCCGACCCTTTGACCTTGTCGCGGTCGATCGAAACGGATGGTTTATGGCATACTTTCTTCAAAGCTTGGGGGCTTAAGGTTTACACTAAAGCTTCAGGGTTCACAATATAACCGTTTATGGCGTAGGCTATCGGTCTAGGTGATGTGGCTAACGCTGTAGGACCTACAGTTAAGAGTTGGGAACTATAGCAGTAAGGCTTTTGGGATTCAGCGATGTCATGCCATGGGCTGATTGCTTTTTTGTTCTGCTGCAGCTTGTGTGTCCTGTCAAACGGCCTGACCCTCAAACCCCCCTATTTGGGAGGGTCTGTAGGGCCTAATCGGACATCTATGGATTGCGAATATGATATGGGAGTGTGAACAGATACAAGGACCCGAATGTAGAACTCTGAAGTAGCAGGAGCAGCGCAGTACCCCAAACCCTGCATGAGAGGGATTGTGGAGACAGGCGACACCTAATCCAATGCCTGGTGTAGAAGCCTTCTTGTAGTGTAGTCATCCGCACCGTCCGTCACTCGGCACAGCCGATAACCTCGTTTCAAAACCCTCAGAAGTCTCCGCATGTCGTTTCAAACCCGCTTGACAATTTTGCTTTCCCTGTCAAACCCTGAGCCCTTACAAAACCTACCAAACCTTCACACAACAATCCAACAATCATCAAGAAACAAACCACCGCCATCACCACCACCACCAACAACAACAACAACAACAACGACAACACCGCCACCACAACAAGCACCATCAGCAGCACCAGCACCAGCACCAGCAGAAAAACAACATCATCAGCAAAAACAACCAAAACAAACAATTCGGAAGAACATGCGAAAATAACAACACTGATACTGGAGATACAAAGTTTAATACTGATACTGGTAAGAATAGAACTATGCAGAAAACAAACAACTTATTATTATATTAGAATTAGAATAATAGCAACATTACCAACAATCTTAATGATGACAATACGAGTAAGAGCAACTTAAGCGGAGACGGAATCTGCTTGTCGTCAAAGGGGCGTCCACCGATGGCGCCGCGGCGCGCCGCAGAGGTTTCCAGCTCGGCGACCCGCGCCCTTTGAGTTTGAGTCCCAAGAGGCTTATAAGGCTTTCAAGTTCGAGGTTTTACGTAAAAACCCGTCTACTCATCTACTCCGCAATTAGGCCGTGTTGGTCCCTCCGAGTGCGGTGCCCAAAAGGCACATTGGCAGAGGGAAATTCAGGGGTCACGGGTGGGAGTTTAAGGTGAAGGGCTCGGCTTTCAAGACCGCGCCATCGACCGGAAGTTCTATGAAATCCTACCTGTAGTCTCCATTGTAGTTCCTTTTTGGGGGCACCTTATAGGATCCTCATTATATATTTGGTTAAACCCAAAAAAGGAACTACAATGGAGACTATAGGTAAACTGTAAACCAGGAATTCTAAGCCGTAAACACTGAACCCCGTCCCCGACACTTCTTGCCCTTGGTCGTTGCAAAACGGCATCCTCTGAACACGGTCTCTTGAATCAAGGTGGAAGCCCCAAAGCCCTAAGTCCAATACCAAACGTCCTGACCCAGAATGTCTCAGACTCAAAATCTCTGAACTAAGTACTAAACCAACCACCTACTCCAGGCCTGCATCAAGGGGGCATAAAGCCCAAACCTTGAAACGTAATCTGCGCCGCTGACTACTGAAACAGCTTGCATTTAATGAACAAGTGTTTTGCTGCGAAATCCGCTAAAATGCACCGATCGCCTTTAAGTTCGTGATTCGTTCAGTGGCATCCATAATGCTGGGGAAACCTTGCCGGTTTCAAGCAAACTACTTTACGCTTCGGACCATAACAATTCTGATTCCAGAAAGCAATTTAGAAACTATAAGGCTTCATCGCCACAGCCTCCTTAGAGGCCTTACACTCCTAGAGGTCTCGTTACCTGCAGCTCTTGCTTGTCTAGTTCTGATATTTGTGGTTCCACAGCCCTTGTAGAATTAATGGTCCGCCGCGCCCCCCCCCCCCTGCCAACTCATAACTCTACACTTATTAAAATGGAGTAGTTGGGGGGAGCACAGATTAAACCCAAAACCACCAAACCCAAGAAAGTCCCTAAACCTCTGAAGTCTTTTCGCCCTTTGGCCCCAACCGGCAAACTCCAGGGTTGCACCAAGGAGCTTCAATGCCTCGATGACCACAACCGCACGCTGGAGCTTAGCGCCTCAAGTCTCAGATGCTTCCGGGGTTCCATGTTTAGGGTTTAGGGTAAACCCTAAACCCTATACCCTAAAGCGCCAAAGTTACACTCCTAACGAGCCGAAAGAATCCAAGCGAAACCCCCAAAAGTGCCCTCACAAAGCTGCGAGCAAAACCTGCAACCCAAACACTTAATCCTGAGACTTACAACCCTCAAACCTGAATCGAAGGTGCTGAAGCCCTAACGCCAACTGCATAATTTTGAACCCTGGCAAGGAACCCTGACCCCCATAACCCGCCCTCCCTTCCTGAAGCTGCGGTCGAGAGGGCGCGAGTCCTCGCAGTCTGGGCAAGCACGGCGGAAGGCACCAGGAGACCTCCCAACCGGCCTCGGGGGAACTTTGGAGAAGAGGGGGTTTCTTAAAGTTCCGGTACCTTACTGAAGGCCATGAAGGCTGCTTTCTATAAGGCTTGTTAAACTTACGGTACCGTGATCCAGGATTCAGGGGTGGTGTAAGTTGCTCTACATGGGGGTTTGTGTTTATATACATAGGTGTTTACGGCCTTGGCGGCGGGTGTTTTGCAGGGTATTTCTGCTCCCGATGGATGTCGGGGCTTACTTAGGCTTGGGGACTGAGAGTTGCACGGCTTTAGGGTTTTTGTGTAAGCCCCTACAAGCATATACATTCAGGCTAGCCACATCTATCCTGGCCCCAACAACAGGCTCCTAAACCCTAAATCCCGACTTCAAAAAAAAACCTACACCCAAAACCGCATACCCTAGACCCGAGACCCAAAATATAGACCCCGAAACCCTTGCAAAGCCGGTGGGCGAAGCGTCCCCCGGCGGCTCCATGCCCGCCGGCGCGCGGCAAAGGGGCACATCCCGCTGCGAGCTTCGAGCTTCCAAGTCTTCGCAGGTTTTGGGGTTTGGGAGTTTAGGGTTTAGGGCTTAGGGGTTTAGGGGTTAAGGGGTTGAAGGGTTTAGGGTTGTAAGCTATATATAGGGCTTAGGGCTTATCGTCTTTCTAGGGCCTCTAAAGGAACAGACTGGCTTGAGAGGTCGATAAGTGAGGTGGGGATTTGGGCTGGGATCGGGCTTGTGGTTCTTGAGCATGGCGTATGAGCTTGCTGACGTAGTGGTCAAGGGTAATGGGATGTGCCTTGTTTCGTAACAAACTGCGAGCCTGGAACCTCTGGTGTCAGCATTGATACCCTGACCGTAGTTGTTCCGGTGCTTGAGCTTGCTTGTAGAAGATCCCTAATCCAAGCATTCGACCTGGGTAGGATTTATTTGGGCACCACAACTACCCTCTACGAGGTTGGGAATACTTCGGTAGGCCCTCGTCACGTTTCGCCACTCTTTATACTGGCTACCATGTGTCAAGCTCCACGGCCCTGCAAGCTTTAGGTAAGGGCGGAAAGACTTAGGACAGTTGTCAGGGTGCTGCTTCCTCGCTGAGGGCATTAACATCAAGAAAGCTATGGGGCTTTATGCGAATCTTGAAGAGTTAGAAGGTTCTGTTCTTGTGATCTAGATGAGCGGTCTAACGAAAGGAGTGGTGCGTGAGTGACCAACAATATGCACCACGTAGTTCAAGGCCGATTGTGCATGTGGGGGTCTCGCAAAGCAAAGGACAAATGAAAGGACCCTGTTTCATAGACTTTCCCGATCATGAATATAAGAGCCCCTGGGGCCCTAGAGAAGTTTTCCGAAACTGCCATGTCTGTGTATGCATGGCCCCCCCGAACCACCAAGCCCCGAACAGGCAAGTGCCGGCCTCGCTTTCTTCTTTTCTTCCCTTGGAGGGGCAGGTGTTCCGGTGGGCTTGAGATTTGGGAGGGCAGGGTGTCGGGGTTGAGGACACAAGAAGTCGGTGATACTGGCTGGTATTTGGGCACGTATATAAGCTGGAACAGTTTGCCAACGTAGCGCACCGAGGGGCGTGTGTATGTATGTATGTACGTATGCATGTTTGTTTGTTTGTGTGTTTGCTTGCTCGTTTGTCGGTTTTTTGTTGCACATATACACATACATAATTGCACCTGCGTGTGTGCCTGGAAGCGCCCCCAGAGAGTCTTAGGCCGCAGCGCCGCTTCCGCAGCTCGGGTACACCGAAGCCAGGCCTGCAAAAGCGGACGACCCTCTGGAGAATCTTTCTCCCCTTACCTGGACCCCAACAGTATGAAGAATAATCGCCTTTTCTCCTACTCTTGGAACTCGAGGTAAAGCCTAGACACTAAACCTTCAATCCTCAAACCTGAACCTCTGGATGCGCTAAATAAGCTAAGCCCCAAAAATCTAAACCGTTCTACACCTCAATCTGTAAACAACTAAACCCGAAATCCAAATCTCTAAACCCCAAAACCTAAAACCAAAAAAAAACCTCACTCTAAACCCTAAACTCCAACAGTCCTCTAAACCCCACAATGCCCAAGCCCCGATGCAACCGGTCCCGAAACCTCCGTCGTCTCCTCTTGTGTGAGTGCGCGGCCGATGACGCTGATCTGAAGAATGGATGGTTCGGGGTTTAGGGTTTTAAGCCATATTCACCCTAAACCTCAACGTTTGTAAGCGTTTTGTGTCGGAGGGGTGGTCAGAGTTTTCGGAGTATTGGGTTTAGGATTGTTGAGGTTTTAAGGGCCTTCGGAGTGTCGGGCGTTGGGCTGCGTGTCCAGGGGTTCAGGGTCTGGGAGTTTGGGGTTTGGGAGATCAGGGCTCCGGGAGATTTGGGGATTAGCCGCTTTTGACAGTTTAGGGTTTAGGACTTTGTCTTGTAGAGCTTTGGGAAATTGAAGCATGTGTTGGTAGTCTAGGGTTGGGGGCTTTGATTTTGTAATTGCTCAAGGGTTTGGGGCTTTAGGTGGGCGATTTGATTAGGTTCTCTGCTTAACGTCCAGGATCTATGGCACTCTGTAAGAATCCAAGCGTAAAGGACTCAAACAAGTCTCTACCACACCGGTTGAAAACATGATGTTTATCTGGCACACCGCGATACAACACTCTCCAATAATTACCAAAAAGGAATCCCCCGTAGTCGAGAGTTTGGTCGGGAATTGTTCGATTGAGGTCCCTAAACCCTAAACCTTATACCGTGAATTTGCAGTTTCTCTGTCTTCAGATCTTGGGCGTCAGTCCTCGAACTAGGTGCCGGATGCAATGGAGGCTGTAGGCTGTAATTCCTGTATTTTGCAGTCGGTGGGACCCTGGGAACAACCATGATTCAAACGCACCGCTCGATCCTGGATTTTTATAGAGTTTTGGGATTAGGGTTGAAAGCCTGGGAAGACTTTCCAGGTTTAAATCCGAAGCCCCCTGGGTTCAGGTCTTGAAGGTGAAACCAGAAAAAGCCATGCTTGGGCAGCGGCCTCTGAGCCAACTTTCGCAAAGAGCTTGTTGAAGTACCTGCTCTATATACATATATATCTGTCTGTGTGTGTGTGTGAATATATCTAAGTAAAGATAAACAAATAGAGAGAGAGACAGAGAGAGAGGCTGCAAATGCATGTACCCCTAGAAACCCGAAAAGCGGCAATCCTCAAGCCAGGACAGCAACTGTCCGTGCAATGAAGCCCCCCCCCCGCCACATTCCCACAGGCCCAGATCCCAGAACCCCCTACCTTAGGACCTCACAGATCCTTACCAATATAGGGGACTTCAGAATTAGAATAGGGTTTGGGGGCACGATATACCGTAATTCTCATAAAGAGCCCGAAGGACTAGCTTTACAACGTATTCAAGACCCTCAGTGGTTCTGCATGCTTCTGTCAAATTCGTCGAGGCTGCCAAAGTTGGCTCCCTGGCTATTCGCAGGTCTCCCGTCTGGAACTTCAATACTGGACGTACTAGCCTGGAACCCTAAACCCTAAACCCCAAGGTCGAGTCGAAGGCGAATCAGGGCCGAAGTTCAGGGCCACATTTCCAAGCCGCAAAGGCCACTGTGTTTAGGAAAGCAACATGTTACAGGCTGAACAGCTCACCTCTACATCTGGGCCCCCAAACCCCAAACCCACATCCTGCACCCGAAACCCTAAGCCCCCCGAAACCCCAAGCTGTTTTCCCCTCTGCCCCACAACGTCTGATATCCTTTTCTCCACTCTGCACACCACTGACCGAACTCCTTTCCCCTGAACTCCAAGCTGCCAAATGCCACGTCGAAGAACCCATGCCATAGACATCTTCAAAATCTTAAGGATTGCAAGTCTTAGGGTTTATGGGCCGTGTGGGCGTTGAGGCCAGAAGAAGCCTACTTCTTCGAACAATTTCCGCCGTGATGGTTCAAAGTTTCCAACTCTAGGATTTACAGGGTCTGAGCTCCGTGGGCACGTCTCGATCTTTGTCGGATTGCTCGTCTTGCCCATCACGTAGGCGACCTCACATGTACGCTACTGTAGGTGCCTAAATCATTACCTATATTATTTTGGGGGCTCCTTACTAAAATTAGTGTAAAATGGGCCCCAAAGCCCTATTCTAATTGTTAAGGCCCTTACATTATGTTCAGAGTTCAGAGTGACAACCTTCCATCCAAATATTGCAGAGCTCTCAACCGGAAAAGCCTGAGGGTCAGCCAGCGATACACAGCAGTACCATGCCCATAGGAAACCAAAATTTAGTCACAGCGGCTGCTAGCAGTAACAAAAATGGCAACAACAAGAAGCCACCATTAATAATCATGGAGATAACAGCAAGTGCTCATCCGGAGGTGATAAAAACAATTAGAAATATTGTGGATCCAAAACACAGCGTCGATGTCGAATTAGGGACCCCCAAACCCTCAACCCTAAAACCCTAAACCGTAACCTCTGAACCCCTGAAACGGACTCTAATTACCAGCCCATGGTCTGGCACAGCTACATGGAGAAGCCCGGGAAGTCACAAACATGTGTGGCGCAGGAAACCCGAACAGCCCAGGTACCACAGTACCTACTGTAAGGTTTAAGGTTCAGGGTTGGGATTGATTCAGGGTTTAGAGAGGTTTCAAAGGGGTGGTTACAAGGATACTGGATACTACAAGGGGTTGTCAAGGGCAATGAGCTTTTGCAGGGTTCGAAAAAGGAAGGGCCCCTATAAGTGCCTACAGGGGATGTATATGGCATGGGCTGTCTACCTAAACAGGGCGGTACTGAGCTGTGGGCACACAAACGTATGTATCGTTATCGGGTTGAAGGACCCGTAACCCATTGTATACTAGGTGTGGATTTCAAACTGTCCCCAAACTTATTCAGAAACACGGCTCTATATTAAACACCAAGGGAAATTAACAACTCTCCCAAAGCGACAGCTAGAGTAGGTAGCTGGCCACCTAGATTAGCTGCTCTTGAAGGCTAAGCGTAATTTTGGCTTCGGGGCTCAGCGCCAACATTTAGTTTAGTTACTTCAAGATTCCTGGTTCCTTTGGTGAAGAAGTTTAGAGTTCAGACAAACCTTAAAGCTAAGGTCTGTCTTATGAGTTTCGGGGTTGTGGAACAGTAAAGTCGCGAACAGGTGGAGCCTGAGCCACTTCTCAGATTTCAGAGAGAGAAAGTTCGTTTGCGCGGAGCCTGAAACTTAAATGAAGCCCAAACTCGACTGTCCAAAGTAATCTCCTGAACCTAAGCCAATTAGACTCTCAGAACAGAATGCTGAGCAGGGTGGCGAGTTCTTCGACACCTCCGATCGGCTTCTTCGCCTTCCAAGTGGAGCACTACCAGGTTTGCAAAAGCATTTTTACATCTGTTCATTACGGCGTAGTAATACAGCAAGCACCTGGGAGTACCGGCTGGCAAAAGCATCATCAAAGTGTTCCTGCGCAGTAGAAACAGAAAGCGTACTCGTTGCTACAATGGCCAGAGCAGAGAAGGGAGCTGCAAACATCGGCTGCAAAGTTGCCAAGGGCTGTTCTTGGAAAGTGACAAGGCGGATTGGATGTAGGGCTCAGTGTAGGATTAATTCCCCTGTGTGTTAAGAAAGAAGGTTGTCCATAACGTAAACATTACCCCGTGCCTCAAGAATGCGAACCCCCGAAATCGATCCACCAAGCCTGGAAATCTCAAGTTCCGACCGCGCCCTACAGCAGGCACCCTGAACCCTAAACTTTCAACCGTCAAGCCTAGCACTGCCCTAAATCCTATCACACTACTTAGACTTTGCCAGCGACCTCAGAAAAACAAGAATATCTCCAGCCCTACACCTCCACCCAACATTGCTACACCCTGAACACCAAGCCCTAAACTCTGAACTCTCAACTACACCCGAAATCCTGCAACCAAAAAAGACCTTGTTTTGGAATATTAAGCAACCCGTGCTAAACCCAAACAATCCTTAACCCTAAACCCAAAACACCCTGAACCCTCAACCCAAACAGCCCGAGACCCTGAACCCAAACAACCCTAAACCCTCAACCTAAAGCCGAGAATGTGCCTTTGCTTTCCGATCGCTGCCTGCAAAACAGATGGGTGGCTCATCATGGGCTGTATCAAGGTCAGGTTTCTCTAAGGGTTATGTCAGGTTTACCAAAGGGTTTAGGGCTTAGGGTAAACTGGGGCTTGTACAGCTTACTTAGTGGCAGTATGCACGCTTCACGATGATGCTGAAAGGGGCTTTGAGGGCTCTGCAGACTTTAGGGCCTAGGCCTTTAGGTTCAGGGGAATAAACTTTAAGCCAGTATGCTGACGGCAGCAAAGCTGGAGTTCTGGATTCGCGTTGATGGTTTGGGCTTTAGGGTCTTGGGTTTGTGTTTTCGGACCCAAGAAAGGAGCCTGAAGTGTAACTTTATAGGTTAGGGAAGTACGTAAACGTTGAAGTCTTCCCTGAAACCGTATTTGCACCCATGCAAAAATCCTAAAACATATACACCCTACACCCTAACCGCGGAAAACACAACTTTCTGTGTCCTTGTAACCAGCAGAGATCGGATGCCTCGAAACCGGAAGTTGCTGCAACCCTGAGGTTAGCGCTTGGTGCTTAGGATCTCGGGTTAGAATATAGAGGTTGGGGTAAACCCAAAGCTGTACATTCGACCCTGAACCAATAACCCACACTCACACGAAGCCTCCATACCTGTTAAGTGAGCACTTGAACACGAATGTGTTGAAACCGAAAACTTTAGCTTACAGCCCCCAACCTTTTAGCCATGAGCCCTATACCGTAGGCAGTTCAGCGGAATGCAAGCCCTCGTCCCCATAGCACATTGCTACCACCTTATCCCCTCATCTAGACTGAATCCCCCGCAACTTCCCCACCAGTTGACACGCCTGAACTGCTCGAGCTAGAACTGCTGCTGTCCCTGAGCGCTCATGCTGGACTGCTAAGCTGCTAAACCATAGACCGATATCTACCGCAAGCTTGCAGTGCTAAGGCCTTTCTGGTTTGAGGGCTTGCATTTGACGGAGATCCGGTCGCGGCGTTTGACACTGGGGGGGTTGGGGGTTCTGGATACAAGGTTCACTATGTCTTGTGCTCGGGTACCAGCTCACCAAAATAAAAACAGTACTCGATTGCATTGTTGCTAAACGAGCATACTGGAATGCTGCTGTGTTGCAAGCTATGCAACCATGCGTAACATAGAACCACCTCTTCACCACCAGGCCTCAGCCAGCTCGACTCAATCCCGAACCGAAGAACTGAACCCTGCAACTTTCAAATCTGAATTTCGCTAGCTCTGACAAGTCTGAATCCTAGACCATAGATTGTGAAACCCAAAACCCCGAAAGCATCGACAACCACAATTCCTAAACCCTGGCCCCTATAACTCTTACCACCCCGAAGACTGCCAGGGGCTGCGCTGATCTTCCTTCCCTTTGCCGCCAGCACCCTTCCGTGGCTTTAGGGTTTCATTACGTGTTCTGGGGCTTGGTTTTAGGATTTATGGACTTGAGGCGCACGGTACTGCTCCAACGTCAACCGATGTGAGATTCCTGACGATGGAGACGTAGTGCTAATCACTTTGATGGTCATATGTTGTGTTCTGACCGCTCTTCCTGATTCCCGTTACAAGAAAGTTGCTCTAAGAGAAACGGCATCGGCACTGGCAATTTAATTTTAGTGGAGCTCACTGTATCCTCGCCTTCAACATAACTAATGAGCCTGTTGCACTAATGGTACTGCGATCTACGAGGGTTCCAACTCTCAAAATCGAGCAAACACCTCGAAGATGGACAACCTGGAAGTACTCTCAGTTTCAATTCCACAAGTAACTGTGCCATGAGCGGCAATCCAGGTTCGCCAAAAGGCAGCTCTTTGCACTTACGTAGAGCCTGAGCCCTCCTTCACAGTCAACCATCCGATGTCGAAACATGACGAGTTCAAGCACGTAATAGTAGTCAATCAGCATCACTGAAGACCCAACTGTGTTGCCAAAACCTCTTTTCAATCCGTTGACGCAAACAAACCCTTGCGCGTTTATGCTGCACGCAGCTTCCGCGGAGCCAACTGTGCCTTACGTGCGGCCCCTCGAGTCTGCTCTTAAGCTTGAAGCCTTACGCGCGCCCTCGTGCATTTCATGTCTCTGCGCTTGACTGAAACACAAGTTTGCTGAGATTCTCTTCCGTGCAAGCGATTTGCGACATACGGTACGGCAGCAAGGCTATGAAGTAAAGGATGTTGGGCGGAAAAGGACGAGTAACGTAGCTAAAATCGTTTGTTGGACTATCCAGACTGATAGCGAGTTTCGAAGCAGAGTGGCTAGGTCCAACAGATTGGTTGGAACGGCGGACCCGCTCTCCGAGTGCATGCAAAGCTGGCTAACGTCTGTGGCTGTTTCGCAATGTGGCACCATGAGAGCAGTGAGATCCTGAAGGAGTTGGCGTTGAGCGCGCTGCCCGAACTTTGACCATGGCTTAAATTTGGGGCTCATCTTGCTAAGGACTGTCACACAAAAGGAATGGGGGATTGGTGGAAGTTGGAGGGAGCCCCTTGCGCGCACCCTTGCGAGCGCCTTCCGCGCGCCTTGCGCTCGGAACCCAGTGCAAAACTGATTTTGGCGGGTTTCGGATCTGTGCTTCATAATGTAGTGGTAGCAGTAGCAGCAGTAGTAGTAGTAGTAGTAGCAAAAGAAGTAGCAGTAGCAGTAGCAGCAGTAGTAGTAGTAGCAAAAGAAGTAGCAGTAGCAGTAGCAGCAGCAGCAGCAGCAGGAGTAGTAGTAGTAGTAGTAGCAGTAGCAGTAGCAGTAGCAGTAGCAGTAGCAGTAGCAGTAGCAGTAGCAGTAGCAGTAGCAGTAGCAGCAGTAGTAGTAGTAGCAGTAGTAGTAGTAGTAGTAGTCANAGCAGGAGCAGGAGCAGGAGCAGGAGCAGGAGCAGGAGCAGGAGCAGGAGCAGGAGCAGTAGCAGTAGCAGTAGCAGTAGCAGTAGCAGTAGCAGTAGCAGTAGTAATCGTAGTGGTAATTGGTAGTCGTCATCGTCGTCGTCTTTATAAGATCTCAAGATACCCTTGCGCGCATCGGTTTTTAAAGTAACCGGTGCGCAAGCCGCGCATGCGACTGCTGCTTGCGCGCGCTTGCGCGCCCATTCGTTAATGCCGGCCGTAGTCTGGCTAGCTCTTCGATGGTTTAGCTCTCCGCTCAGCTCCCAAAGGCCTCCACCGTGAAACCTCAAAACGTCAACACGTCGGACCCTTAAACCGAAAATCCGTAAACCGAAGACCCCAACCCTGTGTCCTTGTCATCCTCCTCATTGCGGGACCAGGCTTCCTTGCACCTGGCAAACGTGCACAGGATTTGAAATTAACGTTTCTCTGTCGTTTTCAGGGTTTTTCTTGTAAGGATTGAAATGTTTTCAGGGTTCGACATGCTCTGACAAGTCCTTGGTGCTTTGGGCGTTCTTGCTTTGGATGGCAGTTTACCGGGTATGGATGTTACCTCAGTACTCAGTACAAGTTGTACCTTAGCTACAAGCCTCTACCGCTGTGGGGGTGCGTAAGAAGGATTATTGTCTTCATCGGGCTCTTTTGTGCATCGTTCCTTCAGGCAAAACGTTAGCTTTTTTCAAACAATCTCATGTTGTGATGCTGTTTTCCATAGCAGCAATCGGCTTTTCGCACGGTTTGTTGCTTCATCCCATTTTATGGCTCCCTTTGTCGATTCATGGCTTCAAGGTTGGCAACGTGGCTTTAACTACGCGTTTTCACGCGCAGCATAAAAGCTCTGTTCAGATTACAGCGTCAAAACTAATTTAGGGCCGTTGCTTTAAGGCTTCGGTTCAGGGTTTGCGAAGCTTGGAACTCTGTTTTAGCAAAGCACTGCTACAGCCGCCGACAATCAAATTTCGCAAACTGTGTAGCTAGCACACCATCTGCGTTTGATCAAATCCCTAACGGACCCCATCCTTGCAAAAACTTGGTGACATCTCAGGCTTGGCAATCCCATTTCCGGGACCTTGCCTCCTCTCAGCTTCTTCCACATCGTCGAGGGTGCAAGTGCGGCCTGCAGAAATCCATTTTTGCAACCGCCCTGCCCCC
>BGNK01003171.1:0-12968 GCA_003297005.1 Symbiodinium sp. clade A Y106 | reverse complement strand
CCCCGGCCCCGGGCCGCCCCTGCTCCCAGAGGTCCCGCACAACCGAACGAACCCACGCAAACCAGAGGGAGGGAGGAGTGCTTCTTCACAGGAGCGGAGAACCAGCATCAGAGCAGGGACAGGGGCACCGTTTGCGTCATATTTTGTACGTATCTTAACGAGCACTTAACGATGACATTACTGCTATCAAGCGGCAGCAACCATACCATATCTCTGTAGAACACACTGCCCCACACAGGCGGGGCGGGGCCAACCAAAACGACCACAGTCCCCACCCCACAGGGGGGGAGAGGACGTAACGATGACAGTATACTAACAAGCGGCAGCAACCATACCATAGCTCTGTAGAACCTCTGTAGAACACTCCACAGGGGGGGGAGGGGACGAGGCCAATAATGACCAGACGGGGAAAGCAACAAGGCCAAACAAGACAACCACCCACTTGACAGGCAAGGGGGGATACCATGGGGTGGGGGGGGGAGGGGGGCTGTGGCAGCCCTGCATCATACATCCGTAAGAACCTGAACCCGCAGCCCCCAAACCTTACACCCTCAAGGCCTACAAAGCCTGGAACCCCAACTCGAAACCCTAAACCCCCAAGCCGAGGCTAGTGCTCCGCACACAGTCATCCAACACGAGATCCCTTATTGCCCAACCTCGCTCTGAACCCACAAATTCACTCCGAAAGCAGATTAGGGTTTAGGGTCTACAGAGATCTCTGACCATCCCTAAGCCAGACCAACATCGCTGAACCTCGAAATCCATGCAAGCACGCGCCTTCGGGGTGGCCGAGAGAACGAGCTTGGGCCGAGCCGATCCTCACACACTCGGAAAATCCTTTGGGGGGTTCAGGTTCAGGGATGCAAACGATATCCAAATACTTCCACAACCATATACAAGAAGCAACTCCTAGAACATGCACCCTGCCTTGTACCAAATAGTAGACGCTGTCTAAACCCATATATGAGTAGGATACCTCTTGCTATCTATCTATCGATCTACCTATGTATCCATCTATCTATCCATTCTACCAAGATACATACACATGTATATATACACACACACGTAGCTCTACACGTATGTATTAGAGGGATGTCGTTTTGTGGATCCTGCAAACAGTTTGGGCATCCTCTATTGGAGGAATGCTCTGCAAATAGCCCACTGAAAGTTAAGGAAGATCGTGACGTCAGAATAAGAAGCCCTACGCAGTAAGGAATTCCGGAGCCCTATTTACTTTAAGGAGTATTTCTTAGCCGAAGGGTTATTCGTGTGACATCGCGTTGGCTGAAGATGTGGATGGGCAACTTCTGCGCGGGTCATGCGGTCTTGGAGCATGCTGAAGGACATGCAGGCAAGGATATCGCACTTCTCCGCACTGCTGATGTGCCTGCTGCATTGCCGGGCACTGTCGCAGCAGACGATCACTGCTGTTGTCTCCCCTACAGCGGCCATCTCCTTCTTGTCCATTTCGGCACCAAGGGCAAGGGCTGTCCCCTGAAGCATCCTCATCCTGTCGCTCTGGACCTCCACCTGCTTGTGCAAGCCTGCTGCTCCGTTTGTTCCTGGGCCCAGCTAATTAATATCAACTGAGAAAGGGGTTAAGGTGTCACAATCTACCATGTTGCAACTCGCACGGCTACAGAAAGGCTTTAAAGAAGCAAGCTACAGGGTTGTGCGGTCCAGACTTTCGAGTTTCGAAACAAAACATTCCAAACCGAAAAGCGAAACCGCGACCTTCCTCCAAACTAGGCAGGCGGCGGCCTTTTAAAGTGGCTTCGGCTGTAGGGTTTAGAACCCCAAGTTTGGTCGCAGGAAACCAACTTGCTCTGTATGCGGCCTTGAGGGAAATCCTGACATGCCGCGATACCTCCGAGAGACGCGGGGACCCTAGCCGAAAACGCCAATCGCAAACTGAATGGCCGAAGCCTGAAACTCAAGAAGCCTAAACCCAATCTGCAGCGAATCTGCGCCCCGGTAAAACTCTAAACCCTCAGCCAACAAAAATAGAAACCTGCAGTGCTATAAGGCCCAAAGGCTGAACTCAACATAAACTCAACCGAAACCTTGTGCTATGCAGCAAAAATTAAACTCTAAGCTTTACCCTAAACCCTGAACGCAAAACCTATAATAAGCACCCATCAAACCACAAGCTGAGACAAGGACGATCGACGTGAAGGCGCCTGTCCTTGGAGCAAAAACGAAGCACTGGGGATGTCGAGTGATGTGTCCTGGGGTTTCAGCATGTAGGACTTAGGACTTGCTTCGAAATTCAGAACACTAAGCAGCGTTCGGAGCATTCCGAGCACTCAGACTGATGCTTACAACGGGGCTAATACCCTGGCGAGTCCCGAATATGAACCTTATCAGTAAGATTCCCTAACGCAAAAACTACAGTGGGCTGCAGCAAACACGAAGCCATAAACCCACGATTAACATAACAAGCTTATAACACCGGAAGGTTTCCCCTGAGGCTGTAGCACCACCAGATGCTGGCAAACCGAACTTCTGTCGACACCTCTTGTGGACCGGCTGTGCTTTGGGTAGGCTTCATAGGTTCAGGGCGTATTTACAGGGCCTGAATCCAGGATCCAAGGTCCGCGGGCTCTGAGTGGGAGAAGGGCTGGGTACCGAGTTCTGCTGCAATGCTTGTCTTTTAGTGACCCATGAATCGTGCAGTGAATGCTTGCACGGCTTCTGCGGGCAAGGCTGCCAGGGCCGCTCTTTGCTAGGGCCGCTCTTGATCTTCAAAGGCAAGCAACTCTTAGCCAAGCACTGTGTTCCTGCAACTCTTCCTGCCATGTAGAGCAACGGTGTACTCGGTTTCGAAGACCAATTTTAAAGCTTGATCCTTGCTACTCGCGTCTTGCCTGTTTGCAGCCCCCCCCCACCCCGGTCGCAATGCTGCTCCTTGCCATGCGCATAGGACATTTACCATTGCGTCATGACAGGGCACGTGCCTGTTAAGTTTGAGAATTCAGCTGGGCATCTGTCATAAACTATTTCTACGGAGGTGCCTCAGCAAGAAAGACGCAAAGCATGCCTGCAGCTAGATTGAGCTTTGGGAGGAAATCCATATCACTCCATAAGACCTGATTGCCAGAGCATGGCGCATAATCACATAATCAGATGCCTTGTGTGTGTACCGGCGGGGTACGCGAGAGATATTCTTTCGGTGAAAGAAGTTGTTCAGAAGGCTGCCACGAATTCAGCCCTCAACTTTCGTAGCATCGTGCCAGCATTTGCTGTTGGATCCGGATTCCCCCCATGTCAAAGGTAGTTGACTTGAAATCATGAGACTTAACCAATGCACCACGGCTATCATCCTTGACGAATGAGTGAGCTGTCGGCGTCCCGCCGAATTCCGAATTCTCGCAAAATCCGTCGAACCTCGTTTCGTGGTGGTGGTGGTGGTGGTGGTGGTGGTGGTGGCGGTGGCGGTGGCGGTGGCGGTGGCGGTGGNGTGGTGGCGGCGGCGGCGGTGGCGGCTGGCTCTTGTCCTTGACCCTGAATTACCCCCAAATTGACCCCAAACCCAACCTACACTCTAGCTCCTGAAATCTAAACAGCCTTCGCTCTGCTTGCTCTAGATCTTCGGCCTCCATGAACGATAGCTGGGCTTCAGCTTCTTTCGGTTTAGGGTTTAGGTTTTTCAGAGTTTAGGGTTCTAGGGTTTAGGAGCTTAGGGTGTAGGGCAGGGTAAGAGTTCACGAGGGGCATGATCGCAATCGTGATTGGGGCTTCTTGCATTCAGGGGGCAGGGAAGGAAGATTACTATTAGGATGAAAAGTGAAAGGTTTCGAGGAGTTCGGGGTATGATGCTCGTTGCTCTCTGCTACTGTCTCTTGCATTGCTGACAGCATAAGAATGCTTTCTATCTGACTATCAATGTCAGTGGCTTTTGCTAGTCACCTTACAAGTGCAAAATTCATTATTGTGTATGTT
Source organism: Symbiodinium sp. clade A Y106 (assembly GCA_003297005.1). Taxonomy (NCBI): domain Eukaryota; class Dinophyceae; order Suessiales; family Symbiodiniaceae; genus Symbiodinium; species Symbiodinium sp. clade A. The sequence continues at coordinate 9,026 of BGNK01003171.1, read as the reverse complement.
GAATTTTGGTTCATAAGAGCCAGGCGAGCTTTACAATTTCGCTGCTTAGAGTTCGGTTCGCGAGGCTTGGAATGAATTTGGTGGGAGGACTGAGAACACTTGAAGGCTCATGGTATGGAGTATCTAGGGAGAGGGGATCCTGGTACCAATATTTCAGACCTTTTACTTTACGCTAAGCCCATTTCCATACGGGCAGGACCTAAACAATTCTTACTGCATCAACTCCTGAACTCTCAATACGACAATCTTGAAGCCCTGATTAAACCAAAATCCTTAAGCCCCAAAGCCAAACTCCCAAAGTCCTTGAGCCTGCGATGCGACACCACAAAGCCCTCATCCACAAACAAAAGTACATCTTGCAACGATCGGAAAACATCGGAAATCGTTCTGAGCACGGGGCGGTGTAGACGCGCCCGTTAAGACTCACTTCACGGTTGCCACTTCTCCTGGCAGGGGACGCTCGGATCACTGATGGCTGAGGGTTCAGGATTCAGAGTTTCGGCGTCCGTTTTCAGCTTAGGCAGGGGCGGGAAGCTGATGATTCCATTCACCCGCTTCTTGCCATCACTATCATTGCCATCATCAGTATCATCCACCTTGGTCATCCTGCAAGGGCACGGCCATCACTGCTGCATCAGGCATGCTGTCGGCAGCAAGTAAGACTCCAGCTATGCATATCTGTCCACCCATCTTGGCTTGACAACAAATGGTTCAAGATCAGATCTGCAGAGCTAAGGATTTGAGGCTAACTTTAGCTTTGCAGTTTCGGGGTGTCGGAATTTGTTGGGGGAGTTTTAGGGCTTCAACGACTTGCGACGTTGAAGGCTTTGTGGGTGGAAGGGTGCAGGATTTTGGGGTTTAGGGTTCCTAGCTGCAGTAATCGGACTTTTCAGTGCGCGCCACGGTTCGCCGGGCAAAGGTTGGGAGAAAGACACCGCAAAGCCGCAAAGCTGATACAGCCTGCGTAGCCACTGCGTGTGATCTGGTCATGCTTATGCATGGAGACACACATCAGAAGACACACTCGCCGAGACAGAGAAGCTATGTAAGCACCCGTATGATGGATATATTTTTCCTTTATTTGCCTATTTATATACGAACACGGCTACCCATGTATGTATATGTATATTACATGAACGATCTTCTCGGGTTAATGCGCATGTGTTGGCGCTAATATTTGTACGTGCCGACGACTGTTCAGTATGATAGCACGGTCCTCGTCACAAGGACCGCTGAAATGAAATATAGACTTGAGCAAAGCCCAATTCAAGTCGGCACCCGAAACTTCGCTGCAATTAGGCGCAAATCTGGCAAACTTTCCAGGACGTGGGCTTTCGTCAATGCCGTCCTCCTTGGCTGGGTGCAGAGCTCGGGCGAGGGGTTCAAGATTTACAAAAGCATCGCGTGCAAAGCTGTATGTGTTTTAGTTGTAAGTTTCAGTGATAGTCCAAACTGCCCCCTACTAGCATCCAAGACACCACGAAGTCAAACCAAACAGCAAAAACAGCTCATACCATGAAGTGCTATGCAAGCCAACCGAAAAACCTGACGTATTGAAAAGCCGAGATCTAAGTTGATATGCACTAACAACCCAGAGCTGCCTTCCAACCTTCAAAACTGGGCCCAAATCTTCAGGCCTAAACCCTCAACCCTACAAGTCCTAAGCGCATGAAAACCAAACCCCGTGCAAACCTGAAGTATCGAACAAAAAGCTGCTCCAGTTCCTCAGTTGTAGCCCAACCCCTACAAAATAGTAGGCTATATGTTGTATGGCCCTTCAAACACTATATAGGTCTTCGGATTCCCGGGCAACCCCTAAGCCCACCTACGCCCGAAGCCCTACACCTAAAGGCCCAAGGGCAGAAACCTAAACCCCAAAACCCGGGTATACTCCACTATTGTACTCCGACTCCCAAGTAAGCCCAAGGGCAGCAAGCCGGAGTCCGCGGTGGCGTAGCCGCCGAGGTAAGCAGCGACATCCTGGGAGGGCACGGGGATTCAAAAGATTTCTAAAGGTTTGTACTGTAGGGGGCTAATAAATTTCCAATACTCTTTTGGGGGCTCCTTAATACAACTATAGATAATGGGCGAAAACCCTATTCTAATTACTAAGGCCCTTACATCGGGGTTTTCTCTGGGTTGCAGAGGCTTACAGGAATTTGCTGGGTTTTATGTGGGTTTATAGGCTGGTCTACGTCCAGCAGGGTTGGGGTGTGAGGGTTTCAAGGGGGTCGATCTAGAGCTTCAAGTAGAGTTTTAGGGTTCACAGTTTCGGCGCTCACACTCGGGTTCAGGGTTTAGGGTCTTGAGGCTTTAGGGTCTTTGGGTTAAATCTTATCAAAAAGACTAGGTTCCCCGGCATCCCCTTAATTAATAATAAGGATACCTTTGCCCCATTGTGCAAACATGAACAAATTCACCACGAAATAACACTTGCACAAGGTACTAGTTATTGGGAACCTAGCCCAAGGTGTATAGGAGTTCGATGGTCCAGGGTGTGCAAGGCTTATCAATCAAGGTGTAGGGTTTTTTCAGCAGTGTAGTTTAGGCTCAGTAACGTTTACAGTAAAGGTTTTTCTGGATTCGACATTCCACCACAAACTTTCAACTATGGTGTCAAGTCTGGCAGGCAAGCGTAGACATCACCAGCATCACCACCCTCTGGTTTCCGATCCTGAGCGACTAAAGCATCAGCCGTATCTACAAGGAGTTTCAGTATTGCAGCCCCCAGTGATGGCACTTGGAATACCCAGCGCATCAGTTTCTCGTGGCCGGTTCTAAGCCACCAGCACCGCATCATCAGCGTCACTGGGTTCTCGTTTCGAGTACTGCACAGCCAGCCCCGATGTCCTGGCAATTCATTAACATCAATTACATTACAGGGTTCTCGTGGCGATCAGCGCCACTGGGCAACCCATGCCAGCATACTGGCCTCTCTTTCCGCGTGTGGGTGACCCGTCTGGTCTCTGGTTTCACATACCACAGCGACATACGCATTGCTGGCCACTTTTCTCGTCTCGGCAACTGCTCGACCAGCGCCAGCATCATCAGCATGCCTCTGATCTGGGATACTGCAGCATCGTCAGCATTGCTGGCCTCTTTTTTGCTCGCGCTAGGGGACCAGAACTAGCATCATCAGCATCAATGTCCTCTCCTTTCGAACACTTGCCGACCAGTGCCAACATCACCAACATTATTCGCGTCTTCTTTTGCACGTGTTGGGCGACCAGCGCCAGCATCAGCAGCATCAGCGGCATTTCGTTTCGGACGTGCCAGCGTCATCAACAACACTGGCCTCTCTTTGCATGTGCTGGGCGACCAGCGCCAGCATCAACGGCATCGCGTTTCGGAAACTGGCCGACCAGTGCCAGCATCATCAGCATTACTGGCCTCCGGTTTCAACATACTGCGGCGGCATCATCAGCATTACTGGCCTCTGTTTTACGCGTGCTTGGCGACCAGGCCGGCATCATCAGCGTCAATGGCCTCTCCTTTCGAACACATGCCGACCAGTGCCAACATCACCAACATTATTGGCGTCTTCTTTTGCACGTATTGGGCGACCAGCGCCAGCATCAGCAGCATCAGTAGCATTTCACTGGCCTCTCTTTGCATGTGCTGGGCAAGCAGCGCCAGCATCACCAGCATCAACGGCCTCGCATTTCGGAAACTGGCCGACCGCTCCAACATCACCAGCATTGCTCATTTCTGGCCTCCGGTTTCACATACTACGGCACCATCATCAGCATTATTGGCCGCCGAACACTTGACGAACAGTGCCAATATCATCAGCATTGCTGGCCTCTCCTTTTGCACGAGCGCCAGCATCGTCAGCATTAGTTGCCTTCCGTTTCGGAAACTGGACGACCAGTGCCAGCATCATCAACGTTACTGGCCTCTCTCTGTGTGTGCTGGCCAACAAGCGCCAGCATCAATGGCCTCGAGTTTCGGAATCTGGCTTACCAGAGCCGGCATCATCACCTCTGATTTCACATACTGCGGTGGCATCATCAGCACGAGCGGCCTGGCATTTCAGGTACTCAGAAACCAGATCCAGTCGGGTATTGAGCAACGACAGTAAGCATCCTTTTCTCGCCCACATGCATCATCAACATCATTGGCCTCTTGTTGTTCGGTGCTCGCACACCAGCGCCAGCATCATCATCACCACAAGAGTCTGGCTTCGAACACTGGAGCATTATCAACATTCCTGGGCTCTCGTTTCGCATGCTGGGCGACTACCCGAGTCCAGGCCTTTCGTACCATGTCTTTCGCCGGCTAGGATTCAAACCTTGTACAGCAAGCTCCCCGCTCAAACCCGGAATCCCAAACCCTCGACCTTAAATCGAAGCCAAGGCATTGAAGCACTTTCAACGCCAAACCCTTCGAAAATACAACTTCCAAACCGTAGCGATGCTCACCAAGATCTCACCTGGTTGTAGCCTTTCCCAGGCCCCAAACCTTCGCAAAGCTCAAGGGACTCTTCGTCTTGTCTCTAAACCCTAAACTTACACGCAGCTTAAAAAAAGAAATACAACTCGCTCTCACCTAAAACTCTAAAGCTTTACTGAACCTAGTCGTGTCTGTGTGTACGCGGTTTGGTTAACTTATCTAGGGCATCTCGAACCTTGATTACTTTACAACCGGGGCCGTTGGCAAACACGAAGCCAAGCTTGTGTCAAGCGACGATGGTCTGACAAATGGCACCGAAGATGAGGACAGCCTGATTCTTCCAGGCTCCAACAAATGTCGTAAGGGCCTTAGGGTTTAGGGTTTAGACAGGCTCTAGGGCTTTACCGGGTTCTACAGATTTGTTTCAACTAGATGCCTACATGATTCGACTATGCTTGCTTTCTATTCAATCAGGCCTGGGGTGATGCTGCAGAAATAGGGGGAAGCTTAAGGAAATACACTACGAACGTTGAAGCCTAAGTACAAGCTGTAGACTTGGTCTTGATTTTGTAGTCTCATGGTTCAGGAGAGCTCCAGGAGCTGTTGTTGCAGTCCGCCTCTGAGCATTGAGGGCGGTAAGAGGTTAAGCTTAATAGGCTTATGTAGACGTTTATGCTGGGCTAACAGCAGAAACTACGGCACAACTGCAATCCCGCAACAGCGTAAACGTCGGCCAAAACCCACAGCAAGAAGAAAGAGCTGAGGCCATGGACCCTGGTGGCATACATTGCGCTGCGGAACGGCTCCGTGCTCGGAACCTGTCAACATGCTGCGACAAGAACCCATGGCCTGCCTGTCGCCCCAAACCACTTGAGGGTTGGGATTTTGGCTTTCAAGGTTGCAGTGTTGGGGCTCAAGTTCAAGTCCAGTACCTATAGCCCGAAAGACCCGGTTTGTGTTTCGAGATTTCTGTCGCTGCGTGGGGCTAAGGGTTCGGTGTTTCTGTTGAAGGTGGCGCTTACTTGGGTTCTTGTTCTAGGTTTGGCGGTTATTGGTTCGAAGGGCAATGTGAAGGCGTTCTCGTAGTAGATTGCAGCGGTGATCCAAAGCCCTGCACAACAGCAGAGCAGAGTCTACCCGTCTACCCCTCAAAATTGGAGCCGCAGGTAGGGAGGGTGCTTAAAGTGTCGGCTGATAGCTTTGTTTGCTCGCGCTCGCACTCCCGCCCGGCCATGGCTTAAGAATCCTAGACCCTCAACCCCAACCGCTTGGGCCTCTTAGATGGAAAGGGTGCTAAAGGAAGCTTCGTGCCAAAGCTTGAGTCAATAACCCTGTCCAAACGCTGAACATCAGCCAAAGCTTCACAAGCCTTCCGATTTTTAACAACATTTAAGGGGCTCTGGGAATATTGTTTCCTCCTGCCCGGCGAGAGTTGATGGTTTTCAAGCTTTGGAACTTTCACTTTAATGTGTCTGCAAAGGAAAGTGCCTGGATCACGACCGAGTGGATCAGGAGGACCTTCGCAAGAAGACTTTGGGTCGATTGTATGCGCTGAACCTAATGGAGGGGCCTTATCTGGCTTTGTAAGATTTCGGTCCGGCGATTAGCACAGGGGCTTCAATGAGCTGAAAGGGGTTTCGTGTGAATGTGGTGCGAAGAAGCATGGTGGTCAAGGGCCTTCTTGCCGGGAATTTGCGGGGTCCGACTTGTCTGGATAAGTCTGTCAGTTTAGGGTTCGGGGTTTAGGGTCAGGATAGGATGAGGCTCGTGGGTTCCGCGAAACTCTCCAAACCCAAGCGGCCCGAAGCCCAAACCCCACAGCAAGGCAGCTGCAGAGCTTCATCCCCCCATCCCCCCCCCNCCCCCCGCGAGGCTCGGGATGCCTCAAGTTCTCAAACCTGGAGCTGACGCGTGAAGGGCCCTATAGGCACCAAGCCGTATCCTCACACCAAGGGCCAAAATGACGCGAGATCCAAAACGCACTCCGGGGAGCTTACCTGAGACTCCGAAAACCTGAGCCCTGAACTCAGAAACTACTCGCTACGATAGACCGACTGCCGCTTCCCCAGACGCGACTGCGCAACCAGTTCTGAGCATCCGGCGATGAAGACCTGAGACGATGCACTTGCGTAGGACAATGTTCACTTGGCTTTACGTTACATGATACGGGAGGAAGGCTTGGTGTGGATCTGCTACGTACATCTGATGCGCAACTGCCAGGTGAATTCCTCTAGGTGCTTCTGGCAATGCTTACCCTAACTAAACTCAACCCTGCTGACCCAAGTGCCAACCCGATGTCATTTTGAGTCCGAAGCCCTAGGCCTGTATGCCAACGACCCAGATTATGATGCACAGGACTGCAGTTTGTCGCCAGGAGGACAGGAGTGCGGCGACCTTCTGGGGTAAGGACCTCCGAACCTGAAGCACACACCCAAAGGCGTGCCGGAGATAGTTGGTGCAGGGCTCATGGGGAATCTATGACCTAGGTTGTCAGTATATATATGAAAGCCACCGGGAAACGCCAGTGGAAGCTATCACGAATCAGCTGAAGTGGGCTTGGGCGTGGCAGAGTGCATATCCAAACAGGGCTAGTCCGGAAGCCTCTATGCCTGGCAGACACCTGCATATAATATCATATATCCTTTCCAGCCTTGAAGTGAAAGCTCGCAGCTGGATCAGATCCCAAAGCCGCCTGGGAAAGCTCTAGTAGAATCTTCCATGTAGAAACCGAGAGCGTCGCCACGATGACCACGAAGACTTGCATTCCAAGTCCTGCTTTTCAGCTCGGGGTTTTTGCGGTGTGAGGATTAGCTTGTGGCTTGCATTGGAACCCAAAGCCCAGCGAAACTCTTGGCCGACACCCTGTAAACTACAAATCAACATCCCTTCAGGTCGAGAATTCCGTACTTTCTTAGACGGGGCCGGGCTGTAGAGCCATGAACCTCGCGGTGGCCCCCTTGTGCTTCCCGAGCTTCCGGACTGGACCCCTGCAACCTGGCAGTTGAACAGCTGAACTACTTCCAGCTCGACATAAAACAAGTAAGTACTACCTGGACCCAGTCTCACAAGAAGTGCGAACAAAAAGCTCAACAACGGAGCATGGAGTTGGAGTTCAAGAGTGCACTTCTCTGGATAATCTCCACAGCCAAAAGGCCACCCAGCCAGTCCTGTCCACAGAAGGAGGCCACTGCGATAGAAGCCTTGCCTTAAAGAGCCCAGAAGCGCCAACATCCCGCATCTGGGGCTCTAAAGCACCCTTCGATCTAAGGATGTCTTCGGCTTACGGAGCTTTGTCTGGGGTTGATCGATTTTTCAAGACCCTGTCAACGAGCTTTACTCACCGTTTACTAATATTCCTCATCTCTGGAAGCAATGTTGGGCTCTCCGGCTACTTCGCGTTCCTCAAATGTTGAATTTTCTACACGGGCTGTTGTCCTGTCGGCTTCACCGCGGGGACTCACGGCGTTGTACTTTCAAGGTACTCCGAAACTATTAATGATCGAACCGATACCTCGGTTTCTGCGAGACCACGAAGGACACGACGAACTAAGAAATTTGCGACCTAGCTAAAGATTTACATGGTTTATTGCTACGGCTGCTAAGGCCTGAAGAAAAGTAGACTCTCACATCTGACAATACTAGGCCAGTGATGGGGCTACTTTCGGAACCGGAGAAGGCTTACGCTCTCGCACCTCAGGACCGGAGAACTTTGAGGATTTTGACAAGGTTTAGGTGTTAGAGTTTTCACGTGCCTGCGAAAATTGCGAAAATTTAGGCGCTGGGCTTTTCAAGTGCCTGCGAAAATTGCGAAAATTGAAAAAGCACACCGAAATGTCCAAAAGCGCGCTGCCGTACCTTCTTACACTCGCGAGCAACACAACCGGCTTTCTTGTCGAGCTGCTTGTACCATTGGTCCTGCGGTCAGGTTAGAGGATGGCTCATCTGGCTTGGATCGCTTCGGCTGACCACGAGCGGCAACTGATGGGCTTCTAATGCCAGGATCAGAACCTTTCTGAATCTCGACATGTTACATGCACGCCGACCTAAGCAAACCTAGAACCTCACGTCCCGCACCCTAAAAGCCCAAGCCAGATTGCTGGCGGACCTGCAGTCGTCTCTCACAAGCGTGTCCGCTGAGATCCCGAACAAAAAGACCACTCCCATGCCGCAAAACTCAAGTAGTGGATATATACATATATAGAAAAGAAAAAGATATAGACTTGGATACAGATGTAGATATAGATGAGTGATATAGATGTTGGTAGGGCTTGGGATAGGTATAGATATAGATACAGATTTGGACAGTAAAGATATAGATATATGAATAACTAGAGATATAGTTGTAGACATAGATATGGATACAGGTAGGGACAGGTATAGGTAGAGATATAGATATAGATATAGATATGGGTAGGGATAGGTATAGGTAGAGATATAGATATAGATATAGACATAGATACAGATATAAGTATAGATAAAGATATCGATATAGATGTGTATATATATATATATGAAGATAAAGGTACGTATGTGTATATAATTATACACACACATATATATATATATATATGGTCACGCGCTCCGCGGCCCCCCCCCTCCCCCCCCCTCCATGGTCTATGGTCCAGGATGCCCCC
>BGNK01003170.1:3156-81249 GCA_003297005.1 Symbiodinium sp. clade A Y106 | reverse complement strand
TCAAACAGCTGGAGAGGTGCACAAAGCGGACCATTGTGCCTCCCCGCAGGAAGAAGGTGTTCTCGCTGCGATCTTTGGGCTATCGAGAGCCGAGAATTGGCTTTTCAGCGCGTTTGAATTTTGCTGATAGCGACTTCATTGGTCCCTTACTGTTTCAGGTCTTGATCGAGGACAGTTTTCAACCAATGATCGAATATCTACGCCAGCGCGAACGACCGCTGCTGGTTGATGCTGAACTCCAGAATACCTGGAGCAGGTTGTCCCGCACTGAACGAGCCAATATGGGTCGTTCACTGCGAGGGTGAGACGACTGCGCGAGGACTTTCGGGGTGTGGAGTCGCTTCTGCTGGCCCACTGCCCCTTCTTCAGCCGGTGAAAGGTTCAGGGTTTAGGCTTCAGGGTTCGGGGTTTAGGGTTTAGGGATCAGGGTTTAGGGTTTAGGGAGTATGTCTAACCATAATTGCAACATTATACAAATCTGCAGAATTTTCTAAATTGTTCCTAGGGCTCGGCCTTATAATTTACGGTATAATGTATTACAAAATCCAACTATCGAGGCCCCTATACACAGTAGCCCTTGTACACACACAGCACCCCCGTGGTAAACGTCCTTTTCGCTAAGAGCACTGTGTTCTGAATCTACCGATCTGCCTTCCCTTGTGATGATCTCGAGCTTCGATTCGTTGGCTGAGACCTGAAGCATAAGCCGTGGGCAGTACTCTCGCAGACATCGGATGAGCTCAGCATGTCTGAAGTCGTGCTCAGCCAGCAATTTCTTGCCCCTAAACTGATCGAGGTCTATTACAGCGCCAGTAAATTAGCCCGAAGCGCGTTTTCGTTTCGAAGGAAGTCTCAGCCGTAGCGACCCAGCCGCCGGCAATTCTCCCGGTGCGAGAAGCCTTGAACCTTTGCACAGGACCTAAGAGTGCCGCGTTTCCATTTCAATTCGCGGAGGACCCGAAGGCATTACAAAGGTTCAACACTCCGATTCTTCAGGATCTCAAGCTTCCATGGGCCCTGAGGCTGTTGACCTGAAACCTTTGATACGGTCCTTGGGTCCTCAAGCTTAGTTTAGTCATTCGCCTAGCAAGGGAGCGTGCCCCCGCAAGCTCTTACGCTGCGGCTCCCGCTCTTTAACCCCCCCGGGGCTGCTGCGATGGGTCGTTCCAAGGGCCCCCTTTCAGGATTTAGAGTCTGCTTTAAACCACCACATCCTGCTTGCGCGTGGGAACCCTAGATGAACCTTAATTAATTGATGCATAGACATTATATGAACCCTGTAACAAGTAGGTTCGGCAGTTCTGGTGATCAAGTTTGGATGAGCCTTTAGTTCAATTCCCGGGATCGTCTACCCTAGGCTCACAAGCATCATACTGTGCCCTGAATCCCAAAGCCCCAATACCCCAAGAACCCCGAACCCTCAATCCTACACCTGTCAACTCTTATAAACTCTGGGAACCCCCGTCCTAACTCCAATGCGCCTCAAACACCAACCCCAAAACCCCTAAACCCTAAGCCCTAAACCCCTAAACCCCTAAACCCTAAACCCTAAACCCCAAAACCCCTAAACCCAAAACCCGAAACCCCAAAACCTTAAACCAAGAAGCCACCAGAAACGAAAGCCCGGTAGGCAAGCGAATTCGGAATCTGTCTGCTAAGGATCCAGGCATCGCTCTTGCTCGGATTGCAGACTGCTTGCATAAACCCCTAAAGCCCCTAACCCTAAACCCCAAACCTCTAAAACCCTAAACCCTAAACCCTACTCTAGCCGAGCCAAGCCTTCAGACTGGGGTCCCAAAAGCACTTCGCAGCAGACCCACCCCCGATTCCCGGAGCTGACACAGGGCCTGTGGAAAAGGCGTTATGCTTCTTACTGGGTTTCGGCTGTAGGGTTTAGTTTGGGGCACGTGGGGTTTCGGATTTAGGGGGCCGGATTTATATGGCCCTGGGCGTGAGGTCTCAGGGTTTTTGGGATGTTGAAATCAAGGCCAGGAGATGGCCAGTACAGGGGTTGCAATAAGTATTGATATTCTTGTTCAGGGCCACTCAGGCTACCTTGCTGTAATTGTACGAGGAGCACCGAAACCTTATTCTAATTGTTGAGACCCCCATATTAGGTGCTGCTTGGATGTTGACTTTCAGGTGTTATGCACATATAATTATACATATCACAACACCTAGTCTTCAATGCAGTTCCTTTTGCGGTTCGGTTCTTCTGTGCTACAGGATCCTAGCAGTTAGCCCGAACAAAGAGCTACCTCGAAAAGTATGTCTAAGTGTTTGCTGCATCTCTTGCTCGCGGTGCTATCGTCGTCTCTGGCCCAAGCAGGTGGAGGGTTTCCCGCGAATCCGCGAGGCTTGCTTTCGGCGGCTGAATAACTGTTAGTTCTATTCCCTTATGGTTACATACAGTTCTATCATAATGTAGAATCATACAGTCTAGTCTAATATAGTACAACATAACATAGCATAGCATATCATAGCAGATCAAACACCGTTTGTGTATATTCTCTTCTGTTATATAGTAATATATTATGTTGTACGCTTGTACTTTGTTGTACTAAAATCATCTTGTGGTAGAGCTTAGTATGTTGTAACTGTACTTAATTTCCATCATATGATAGAAATGACATGTTATAAGATACCTTTCTAGGTTATACTACAGGTTACAATGTTGTGTTATGTTGTTCTATTGTAGATTAGATTAGGCAGTACATCATGAATTGATCTCTTATTATATAATTTTTGCTATAGTATACATTATGCGCTATTTATTAAGTACTATGTATTTTGTACTATGTACCATGTCTGATTATACCGTATCAGACTATAATACGTTGTGTTGAATTTCTTTCTACATATTATATTTTTGTATGATTGATATACACATTGACATGTTCTTCATATTGCATCTTATTGTATTTTCCTATCACAGTACATCATATCATTCCACATTACATCTTGTTCTGCCATTGCAACTATGTCAGTATAATCTTATACTATAGTATAGTATTGTTTCGATTGTGTAATATATGCCATGTCCTATCATCTTGCAGTACGAAGTACTGTATCATAGTATATCATTTTCGTCGTCTGCTTTCAATTTTTCAATTCATAGCATACTGTATTGTATATTGTGTATGCTATTATGTATTTATAACCATGTATTGTGTTGTGAAATAGTGTGTTCCATCATATTCTGACATATTGCATCATACTCTATTTTGTCATGATGTAGCATATTGCATTGTATCATGGTGTACTCTGTTTTTTTATTTCATGTCTATTCGATTATGCCTCGTATTTCGAGGCATGTTCTGCTCTGGTCACAGTTGGTTGATATTGTTTTGTCATTGCTTTTATGTCGCCACATGCAGTACTGAACGGATGGGCATCAGGGGTCCACCCGGATGCCCGAATTCTGCAGACATGCGCCTCCCGAAAGCAAGCAAGTAGGTTCTGTCTGCAAGGAGGTTCCATCGTGATCACCAGAAGATCTGAGCCGCCAGCGCAGTACGTCACAACATGTGTAAGACGTTGGAAGCGGATAATGCCCTACAATATGATATCCTAAACCCCTAAAAGTAGGTAAAATAATGGCCCAATACCTATAAAAGGCCATTATTCTACATACTTTCGGGGTCCAGGATAGAATAATAGATACCCTAAGCCCTGGACCCTACCCAGACTTCAAACCCTGAGCCTAAACCCCTAATTACCGCAGTAGCTCTGCTTTGGCCACTGTACTTCTGCCTGAGCTTCCCGCGTTAGATCTCCCCGAGACCATTAATGTTCAATTTCCCTAAAGTCCTGAACCTGAAACTTCTGCAGGATGTGGCAGGTCGCAAGCTCCTCGGAGCACCTCCGGGGTTGGGCGAGCATGAACGCTTCTTCCCGGCAGTGGTGGAGGGTTTCGGGTGTCGGACTTAGGGTTTTGGTACTGGGGTTTGGGGGAACTAGAAGCTTTTTCTATTGTTTTTTTGGGGAGTTGACTTGATGGTCTCAGGATCTGTAGGGCTGAGGATGTGCAGCGCGTGGGAGTATCGCAGTTGGGCTTTGATTTGCGGAGTCTCAGATTGAGGGTTCGGGGGTTTAGGGTTGGGTTTTAGTTTAGGGTTTAGGGTTCGGGGGTTTTAGGGTTTAGGGTTGGGGTTTAGGGTTTAGGGTTCGGGGGTTTAGGGTTTAGGTTGGGGTATATGACATATTCAGGGTTGGGTTTGTCGAATGTATTCATGGTTTCTGCGCAGCAGTAGCTGAGGGTTTGTGGTTTACAGGGTTGTGGGGTGAGGCCTGTACTCTGAACCTGCTACCCTAAACCTCACATGATTAATCCTTGAGTGGGACGGAGGATTATCGACCAAAGGGTCCACAGTTACAGTCTTGCTCTCGTGTTGCCACTCAGCAAAAGGCAGCCCAGATGCCACCCTACGGATACCATTCCTTCTCATGCGCTGTTCCTAGCTATCCGTGGTTGCTGTCCTAAAGTCCGAAACCCTCAACCCTCAACCCTCCAAGCCCTGAAGCATGACTACTCCGAAGGCAGGCAGCCGACACGTCGCTTCTTGCACGGCTCCCTCAAGCAGCACAGGGGTCGGAACAGTTCAGATTAGTCTCCCCCTATCCATAGATAGTTATACTATGATATGCTATTCTAATCACTAAGGCCCTTGCTTTAGTTGAGTTTGTCGCCGGCCCGGGATGGAAGCCCCAGAGTTTGCGGTGACGCTCATGCCCGATGTCCAAGATCCGACGTCCCCTACTTCGGTGTCATGTGGTGCACCTGAGGGCTCAGACGAGGGTGAGGCAGAGGCTGTCGACGGGAATATGGTTGAAATGCTGGCCCAGATTGCAGGCAGCCTGGAGTTTACAGACAAGGAGCTTCTTCGTGCTGTTCCAGCCGGCCGAGCCCTCCACGGCTTTGGCCGTATGTTTCGGAGAAGAGGCATCAGTCCTTCTCGGCTTTACAGCACAAGTGCGCGTGTCGAGCGGATTGAAGAGTTCTGGTCGCACAGCTGGAGAGCTCCGGTATATTGGAAGATTTGGTTCTTTCTCATGCTGAAGAACGGGAAGGCCGCATGCATCGTGGGTTCCATTGCTGCCTTTTTCATGGCGTGGCTGACGTACATTGAAGCTCTGCCGGGCTGGTACATGTTGCCCATCAACACCCGACCGGGATTCGAGATCGAGCATCCAAACAGCAGTTGGGAGTTCTTCTACATGAAGCTATCTTTCAAGACAAGTCGTTATCATTAAACCCTAAACCCCTAAACCCTAAACCCTAAACCCCAAAACCCCAAAACCCCAAAACCCTAAACCCTATCCTTCCCTGGATCCCACCAGGGCAAACGGTAGCCACGCTTCAGGTCTCCCTATCTTTCCTCAGGTTTTCTCTACATGGGCCGGGGGTTCGGCAGCAGTACTAGGGTTTAGAGTTTAGGGTAAGCATGGGGTTAGGGGGTGTAGTCTAGGGGGCGTAATCAAGGGGATGTGATGCTATTGTGTTGCATCCACGACAGGCACAGACACAGCCCCTGGTGCCTTACTAGCGGATTGGCATTTGCTTTCCTTACCTTGGTCTTCTGGCAGTCCTCCAGCCCAGTGTTTCTGGATCGCGCTTGCATTCATCAGGGTGATCCTCGGCTGAAAACAGAAGGCATCTTGAACATCGCCGCATTCCTCAAGGCATCCAAGTCTCTCGTGGTCGCATTTGATGAGACCTACTTGTCGAGGACTTGGTGTGTGTTCGAAATTGCAGCCTTCCTCAAAAGCCATGAGGGTGAAAGTCCACCGCCTGTGGTCATCAAACAGATCGCGGTCGCACCGACCATTTTCTACTTGGTCATCACGGTGGCACTGGTTCTGTTATACACGATATGTCTACCCGCGGCGGGTTATCTCATCTACTTGCAGCTGGCGTTCATGGTGGCCTTCGCGGTGACAAATCACATCATGTTCTTGCAACTGTTCCAAATTGCTTTGGATTCAGCGTTGTCGGATTATTGGTGGTTTTCATTTAGGCCACGTCCGTATAGAGCATTGCTAAAGCTGTCTTCAAACCAGCATTTTCAAGCTCCTTCAACCACGCAATCTTTGCCATCTAGTTGGAAAGACCAACGTGGATCGCGCACATGACCTCACCTCTGTCTTCATCAAGCAAATTACCGAGCCAGGGTTTTAGGGTTTATAGGGTTTAGCCTCACACCCGAAACCTAAAACTCCCAATGTCTAAGCTGGTCCTTGGAGCAATGGTTCCCTAAACCTTGAACCCTGAACCCTTGACGCTATGACTACTTGCAGAGCACCCAAGGCGAATGCGGCGAAGTACTCTCCAGGCAGAGGAAGATTTCAAAAGCTTCCGGTGGGAAAGCTGCACATGCCATTGCTGCTCCGAAGGGTAACTTAGATGCTTCTGCTTGATATACATAAACAAATAAATAAATAAATATATATATATATATATATATATTTATTTATTTATTTATATACATATATATATATATATACATATGCATTTAAATATACACATACATAAATGTATATATATATGTATACACCGTTATATGTACACACACATACACGCACGTGCACACACATATGAACCATACACATAGATGCATACATACAGACATACAGACGCACATACATACATGCATGCATAAGTACCCCCGACGCTCTCTGTCGGACAAATCTGCTTACATGCCCATGTCAGCCCCTGGGGCTGACATTGGTATGTAGGCCCCAGGGACCTACATTCTATCAAATCCGGTTTCCGCAGGCCCATTTCTGTTGAATCCGGCCCCCCAGAAGAGCCCACCCCACCCAACACACCCCCACACCAGTGAGAAACCCATCCGAATCTAGTTAGATCCAGATCTCACTGTTTGACTATATCTGTTTTGTGTGCCTGGTGTCCAAGAAACAATTTGTGAGCAATAGTATCACACCTGCAGCACTATGACTTGTGATCTTCAAAAACCTTTGCAGCAAAGTCTTGCTGCCACTCAGCATATTAGCTGGAGTCCTGTGACTTGCGATCTTCAAAATTCCTTTGCAGCAAAGTTATAACTATATGAATATAGCTATAGACAATCACACCTGCACAAACATACACCTGCGCGTGTGCACAAACGCCAAGCCACGAAGCTAGCTAAAGGATCAGTGGGTTCAGAGCAGGGCATTTGGGTCTTAAGGGGTTTTTCACAATGTGAGTCGGTCATGTGTTTAAGGTTTGATCGAGCAATATAATATTCAGAGGGCATTTCGGTCTTAAGGTGGTATTAAAAGCAGTTCAAGTCGGGCAAGAATTGGTCAGAGGATCGAGGGCATTTCTGTTATAAATTTTATATGGGCTTCTTACAGCACAGCAGTTTGAGGTCGGGGTTGGTCAGAGGAGTGTGCATTTCGGACTTAAGGGCTTTGCACACTTTAGGTCATGAGTTTGAGGTTCGAGTCAGGT
The DNA here is from genome assembly GCA_003297005.1 of Symbiodinium sp. clade A Y106. NCBI lineage: Eukaryota > Dinophyceae > Suessiales > Symbiodiniaceae > Symbiodinium > Symbiodinium sp. clade A. The sequence goes on along the minus strand of BGNK01003170.1, from coordinate 73,793 downwards.
TTTCAAGGGCTTCGCAGATGTTTAAAGTAAAGGTGATGCTTAGCACTTGATTGCTACAGGTGTTTTAGTAAGACCCCAGCATAAAACATATAACGTCAGCCCTGACCTCTTCTCAATGAAAGACCCACACTATAAACACAAACCTTCCATATTTTATTATAATTATAATATGTTAGAACCATTTAATACACCACAATATCGTGTACTTAACGTGTCATTCAAACAGGAGCGCGACGCAGTGCAGTGTAAATGGCCACCGATATATCGATCAGCACTTGGGGTAGTCTCAACGGCGTTCTTGTGAGACACCGAAGACTCATCTTCGATTCCCCGGGGATTCTTAATTACTAATATTAATTCTATAATTATATTTTATAATAAATTAGAGTCCTAAATCTAGATATCGATGTATAACCTGAAGCATTCTTACAGAACTTTGCTGCATTCTTATAGAACCTTGCACATATTACAATAAAAACCTGTAGTCCCCAGGCCTATATATATATATATATATATATATCACCCCAAAGCCCTTACATTGAGTTGGTGGGTGTGTAGCGCTGACCCTAAGCTTCTTTCGGTTTAAAACTTTGTACTTCAGGTTTCAGGGTCTGGAAGATTTGGATGAATCCCTAACCCTATATTGTAGGATATGCCCGGCAGGAGATGAATCCTACTTTTCCTACAACAGTTAACTGCTTTGCTAAGCTTATAAGTCTGGTATCCGGGCTAAACCAAAGGTCTACATTTTTTTTGGAATTATGAGTATCCAAATAATATATTAATTAAGAGCTTCGAAGGTTGCCTACGTATATATACATACGACCTGAGCCAAAGCCCTTAATAAGCTTCTTGGCCCAGCAGCATCGGACCGACCCTAGCAGCTAGCAAAGCTTCACGAAATATGCATCCCTCAAACCCTACTGGCCCAACCTCAAAGCTTAGCATATCTTAATGTTTGGCAGTTCTGGTATATTCCTTAAGTGGCTTCAATTTGTGTCTGTACTTGCCATCCTCTCTTGATCAGGCAGTGCTCAAACAACTACTTGCAATGCAGTTTCTTGGTATGTGTATTCTGGTAGATAGATATAGAGGTTGAGGGTACACTGGAAATAAATTTGATCTAGTATATATGGTCCGATGTAATACAGACAATTTGAAATAGGTTGTAATAATCTCGGGTATAGAATGTATAGGAATTAGGGTCAGGGTTCAATGCCAAGCCTGTGAAGAGGCAGGATGCTGTGTCAAACAGCATGTGCATACGTGCAGCACATGCTGACAGCATGCATGGTGTGTTTAGGTACACTTAATGAATGTCTTCATGCATGTCGACGGGCAGCCCGCTAACTACCTACACCGATCATGACATCTAAGCTGTAAGATTTTTTTGCACACCTTGCTTGCCTCACATGGTCGCGTGCTCCCCCAACGTGTTGGCTTCTGCCAGATGCCCAGCTTTTATGCAATGCATTCGGAATTTGCATGGAGTTTAATGGCACACAAACCTGATCAAAACAACATAGTGATTAGGGTCCTGCACATCGACCTGGAGCCCTTCATCTTCATCCTCTATTCTCTGCAGGGGTTGAGGCTGGAGGGCTACAGCAATGGCAATGCTACAATTTAATGGCACCCAATCCTGATCAACTCACTAATATAATGAACAGGTTCCTGGACATCGACCTCGAGCCCTTTGCCTTCATCCTCTATGGGTTGAGGTTGGGGGGCTAGAGCAACACTGCATGCCCAATCATTGTACTTATACAACGGCTAGGATCCTGGATGTCGACCTGGAGCCCTACGCATACATGTACCTACATCTTCTGGTGGGATTGAGGCCTGGGGTCTAGAGCAACACTATATTTTTATGGTCCTGGGCAACCCTATAATAATGAACAGGATCCTGGACATCGACCTCAAGCCCTTCATTCATCTTCATCCTCTATTTTGGTTGAGGCGGGGGGCAGGTTTTGCTAGATATTGTTGGGCTGGACTGTATATACAGCTTTTGCCAGGAGACCTGCAGTGGAGGAGTTGGGCATACATCCTACAGCTAGTTTGTGCAGGGGCCTTATTTGATGCATTTGCTGCTTGAACAATCTGGAATATCTGTACTACAAACGTAACTGGAGGTGCAAGGAAACAATGCAAAGGGCGTCAGCATTCAGCTGGCTCCTCAAAATCATTCGTGCCATAGTGTAAGAATGCAAAGCTTCGAAATGAAACATCAAGGTCGATTTGGCCACCTGGCATCGCGAAGGAGGTCACGATCACGATCTAGGGATCGTGATCGTGGGCAGAAGCCAAGGCAATCTCATGCATGCATGTCCACCAGCCTAAAACCAATTGACACTACTGTTCTTCAGGCCGACTGCTAGTGGAACATCTGCTCCTGGACCGAGTGCTTCAAGGTGGTAGAATGACATTCTGATATAAGGGTCATATGGGGTTCACTCCCTCTGCAGGTTGGCGGATCATGATCGGAGAGTGGCGAATGGTGAAGCTGGTGCCTCCTCCCTCTGCTACTGTTTGTGCTGTGGTCTGATTGCTGAGGCATGGACATGCATGTGCTTCATTTGGCAAGCCATTTTTCAGCTGCTGCCTGCAGCACAGCTAGCGCGGCTTGCACTTTGCAAACCGCTGGCAATGTCAGCTGCTAGACAAGCAAGAATATGGGCACATGTACAGGTAGCATGCCCACACATGTACATGCAGTGTGTAACTACACATCTCAACGAGATAAAGATAGAGAGAGCAAGTGAGAGAAAGATTGGAGGGAGGGAGATGTGACCATAAAGAACACATGCATGGGTAGCTGTAGCTAGAGATGCCATGGGCTTGTATCGAACACTGCACTCGCTCCAATGCTACTAGTAGCAATGCCAGTAAAATAGCAACATATATATATATATAAATGGTAGCACTAATAATGATATATATATCTAATTATATATTTAACAAGTAGACTACCAAGGATTGTAATAACATGGGGTATGAGAACGATAATAACACTTATAATGGACTTAAGTGCACATCACACTCATAATAATACTCAAGATCATACTGATATGTACAGAAGTCTATGTATGCATGAACAGCTCAGGTCGAATGGGAGGGCTCCGATGCTATGATTCGCCATGATTCCTGGCAGGCAAAAGTGATCTTGGAAGAGACTCGACTCACACTACTGATTTCAAGTGGAAACTAGGTTGAACAGCTCACGGATACATGTGTAAGTTTGTGCATGATCGTTCAAACCACATCAGGAGATCATCTTGATGTTCCTGGATGACAACACAGTGAAGAAGCTTCGAGATTCCGAGGACCTTTCTCTGATGCTTGTATGTCGAAGATAGCTATCTGACTATGATTGCGCCCATGATTATACCATACATATAGGTACAACTGATCCATGACATTTACTCACTAACTTCAACTAAATAATTCAACAACACACTTGCACCTGTACATGTTTCTAGTTTGAGCTGGAGCCCCTCCAAAAATCCGTGTGTATAAAAATGTATACATATATATACATATATAATATATATATATATATATACATGTATGTATGGGTGTGTACATGTCTGAATATACCCCTGAGAATAGCTGATCTACAAACCAGATGCCACATGTACAGGAGAAGCGAGTGTTCGATGTCCACCCGGATGGACTGCAAAGCGCTGGTTCGGCCACCACTCTGAATTGTCGACTGATATTATTTCAGGGGATGTTTCTACACATCTACGTGATCGGGTGTTCGGTGCATGTCAGGTTGAGCTAAACTTTGATTTCCTCATCCACCTCTATGCCTCCTTTGGGGGGATTGGGCTTCCACCTGTGACTACCTGGAAGGACTACCAATAACAGAAGCACACGGTTCTCTGAGATCAATAATAAGGACCTGCAGTCTAATAAGTCCTATCTGCACAGGACATCTACAAACGACTGGCTATAAGATTCGGCCTGTTTGCTCCCAAGACCACCAAAAAGACCATCAAGGCCACTTGGTTTAAGAATGTTTTTCATTTAGTTTATTGGATCTGAGGGTCCAGGGTTTTGAGGTTGGTGGGACCTAGGGCTTTGGGCTTGTTGGGTGTTGGGGTTGTAGGCTTGGGGTGTTATGGTTCATCGCATGGGTAAATTTCAGCTTTGGGATTTTGTGGGGGCTTAGGGTCAGGAGCTTATGGGGGGTTTAAGATTAATAGGGCTTGGGGCTTTATTATGGGCTTGCTGGGCTAGCCATGTGGCTGTAAATTTTGCTGTTCGTCAGGGACATGTAGTATATACATATATTTACAGTACACAATAGTATCCTGGGATATATTTGTCATTTAAACATCTAAAAATACACTTCCAAACCACTAGAGCCTGTAACTCCCATATTTTAAATCCACACCCGAACCCCGCCAATGTGCAAAGCTTGAATTCAATCAATCCTATCAGAAACATTCCTGCATGGCTGCAGTCCTGAAGCCCCCGACCTGCAAAGCCGTGAAGCCACAAAGTCTGACACCACCAGAAAAAAAGCTACATAAGGCTGACACTGCTACCTTATAATAAAACCCCAGTATATGCCCGAAACCCTATATGATAAGCCCAGCCTTAAATTGAAGCCAGAAGCCCAAGCCTCCCAAAACATGCAATCAAATGCTAAGGCCCTTAAGCCCCAAGCCCTTCACTAGAATCTTAGAGCCCTGATCCCTGCAAACCCCAAATCACCACCAAACCCCCAAAGCAAAAGCCACATGGCCAGGCTCCAAGTGGGTTTCGTTATTTAATTAGGGAATTGGATGGGGTCATTTGGTGTTTCGGGCTTAAACGTTCAGCTTTGGACTTCAGGTGGGTGCACATGTATATCACATAGTCTTGAGTCCCAGTGACAGACAGAAAGCATGCACTTCTTTCTGAGTATACTATGAGGTGGCCATGGTTTGAAGGCTTGACCTAGAATTGCAAGGTTATAAAGCTTAATAAGGTGAAATGCACTTAGCTTATTCCTAACAGCTCTCACTCATGACCATATAATTAGAACACACTAGGTTGCATAGGGGAATATCTAGCTACTCCATACAACCTATATAGCCAAGCCCCAAATGCCTAACATCAGGAGTGGGCAGGAGTAACGGGTGGCAGTGGGAGAGCCATTGCTATGCATGGCTTCAACTTGGCGGTGCGGGCCGAGTCATCGCGGCAGCCTGACCAGATTCTTTAAGTTTATAATTCAGGGCAGGGATATCTTATCCAATGCATAGGGTTGATGACTTCAAATTCTGGGGTGTAGTTATATCCTGTAATGCCCCATGTAAGGTCGCCAAAGGTAGCAATGCTGAAAGGCATCCTCAGGCGGGCGATGGAAGGCCAGCTATACGGTTTCAAGCATGAGCTAGTGCACACATGATGAACCGAATGTATATAGTTGTTGCAAAGCTTAAGCACATGCATGCTACTCTTCAAACCCCTGCAGCATCACGCGCCGATGTCGCAACAGTGACGAGGGTCAATGAGCAGGGGCAGCTTCCGGATCATGATGATGACACTTGTTTGCACTGCCAGACTAGGCATGATTGGAATAGGCGCCATCGATATCAACAATACCTAGCCATATCCCAACCCCAGGATGGGTCGCTGAGCTCTGGGGCCTCCTCGAGGTCACTGCCACTTGTGGCCTCCCCGCCGAAGGCCTGATCATGGATGGGATCAGTTGGAGTAGAATTTAGTTGGACCAAACTAAAGAAGTTCAAATGGGTCCCAGTCCACCTTACATACTTCTCCAAGGCCTGAAGTATTCTAATAAGTTACACTCCAGGGAATTGTATCATGAGGGGCTTTTGTGGTCTATCTGGTATGGTTGCAACTACAAGTAGTTGATGTCGTGGGGGGGGTTCAATGGTCTTTTGCCCTCACAGGCTTCTCAGGCCTGGGTGCACCACATTTCATGTCTATCCTTCGGCTATCAAAGTAAACCACATACATGTGTTGTGTGTACATGTGTGTGTGTGTGAGATAGCATGCTAACTCCCAGAACATGCATTGAGCAGGATAACCTCTACAATGTATGTAGACATCAATATACAAAGATGCGCATATATATATACACAAATTTAGAGAACACACATATGTATATATACATATATATATATGTAAATTAAATATATCTACATGTACCACAAGCATGCTCATAGCTGTTACTTATTGTAGCGAATGGGGTCAAAATTGATGTAATACTGCTGTCTTTGTGCTAAATGTTCAAGCTCAATAACAGGTGGTTTGCACCATGCACATATGTTCACACACAAGATGGACATGTCAGGTGAAGCTCAGCAGCATTTTGGACCCAAGCAATCTGGAGACCCAAGTCGATGCCAGTGTCGACACTGGCATCACCCCAGAGATGTCCGACGCTAGGCTGCAAATATAATTACGTGTCCTCCAGTGATTCGACATTGGTGTTGTACTGGAATCATTCTACAACCCAGAGGGCTTTTGCTAGCACAGCTCATCTGGTGGCAGGTTGCTGAGAGAGATGCCCTCCTAGCGAATGTTGAAGCTGAGCTGGAGGAAGCTACTGGGCTATATAACAAATACATGAGCAATTGCATGCAAACAGTCCTAGGCTCCCCAACACATGTGCAGCTGAGTTGGTCGAGAAGCAGCCGGAACCCCAAGACCCGGCAGAGGAAGCTGTCGAAGACAGTCGGCAGGCTACCAGGGACAAGAAGCCACTCTTGGTGACGAAGGCTCGAATGGACAGTACCTATACGGACCAGGTGCTAGATTTTCTTGCTGAGCTCCCTGGTGGACATGGTGATGATGTTTTGGCAGCACAGGCAAAGGCAGGTCAGTCGAACAACACATGTGATTCAGTGTCTGAATTGTTTGAAAACAAAAATACTCTGGAGGTGAGAAAAGCCCTTCGTGATGGACCCATGGGAGAGGTGGATCCCCAGGAGCCGCCACGCAAAAAGATCAAGGGCAAGACTGCCACGGGGAAGGGCCGGGGGAAAGGCAAGAAAGCAACAAAACCGAAGCCGGTGGATGCAGTGGACCCAAGCGAGAATGCAGCAAACCCGAAGCCGGTGGATGCAGTGGACCCGACCCAGAATGCAGCAAACCCGGAGCCGATGGATGCAGTGGACCCCAGCCAGAATGCAGCAAACCCGAAGCCGATGGATGCAGTGGACCCAAGCCAGAATGCAGCAAACCCGAAGCCGATGGATGCAGTGGAGCCTAGCCCAGGCCAGGATGCAGTAGCAGCAAACCCGGATGGGGCAGAGCCGTGTACTGGTACTGGCAATGCTGTCGTGGAGCATGCGCGCAGGTGGTCTGAGATAGCATCCCGATTGCATCAGAATTTGAAGAAGGGAGTTTATGAATGCCAGGTAGATGGGTCCAAGTGTTGGGTCATGCACTCATCTAGTGCTGATTTGAACTGTGTGTCTATCTACATTATTTTATAGTATACACCAGTTTATCTAACCACCCTGACTTGTGTTGTAGGAAGCAAATTCAGGGAGTAATCAGACAATGCATGCAGTGCATATATGTATATATACATATGTATATATATATATATAAACAACTTATAAATGTGCATGTGTATGTATATATACACTCATGCTTCCACATACAAGCAACCTTTTAATGTATATGTATGTGTGTCATAGCAGGTGTGCATACCGAGCAATATGATCAGGTGCCTTTCCTTCTGGAGGCAGCCATCGCACTTCCCGCAGGAGCTGACAGGACGACACCCCATGCAAAGAGGAGCTTCACAACCCGCTATGAGGGCCCTGGGGCTGATGAGACTTCAACGATTGGGGTTCTGTAACTTTCTTGCATTATAAACTACTATTATGCAGCCATGCTGGTCGACCACATCACCACATGTGTATGGTTCATTCAAACTTACGATCACTCATCTGAGGTGGTATCTTAACCAGTTCTATGTGAACACGGTCAAGGATATTGCAGCAGCAGAGCAGGCCAACCTGCCAGTGAACAAAAAAGGAGGCACGACTATCAACCTTCGAAAGAAAGGCCAGATGGGTGCCTGGACCCTTGCAAAGCAACTGGCTGGATGGCCCCAGTGAACACCCATGTGTACAGGTGGTGCATGGATGTGTTTTGACACGTTTGTGCCTAGACATGTGCATTCGGCCTGAATATTTAAAGGCAAAGCAATGCGTAGGCCTCTGCATGGGAAATTCATGACACGATGTGCGTATGTGTGTTCTCACATGCACGTATGATTGCCTGCAGTGTCATGCGGAAGAACAGTTATTTGCATCATCTGAGCAAGTGCATAGGGCAGGCAGCTCTGCAGCTGCAGTGGCATGTGCACATGCATACACACATGTATCCATGGCTGATGCTTGAGGCTTCCTAGCTGTTTAGGGGTGAACACTCTGAATATGGAGTCAGCCCCAGGGGTTTTGCTGAGTGCCCGGGCATCTGCCACCTTGCTCATCCTCGGCGCCCCGCCACTGCTGTGACCTGCATGCAGCCATTATTTGTATTGTGCATATGTAGTAATCACTACATGCTGTATTGATTGCTTGGCTGAAATGCATGCTGCTGATAGCTAAGGCTGCACTTATGTGATTACATTGGCCAGCTGAGCTTGCAAGAGCCCACAATTGCATGGAGACGGGACACTAGCCTCAAGGTTCTTCTGTAGATTGTCCAGCTTAATGTAACAGTCTTGTAAATGATTTCTCAGTCTCGAAGCAGCTACATCACTAAGGACCTCCAGCTCCTCGAGCTGTTCTCTGGTGAGAAGGTGATCACATCTGCCTTTAGAGAGGCTGGTATGAAGGCGTCCTTTGGAGCTGTATGGGTACCTTCGAATTCCTACCGATGTATTACGTATATATATATATACTTTTTGTATTATGTATACACAGTTGCTATGAACAATATTCCACCCACCCGAAATAAACAGAATACCTACTTCTCAAATGTTATTTGATACTTGGCTTGAACTCGAGCTGTCGAATCGAAGTCTTTGTGCTAGTAGCTGGTGATATTATGACTCACATGCTAAGCCAAGGCAGTGGTATGACATCGATGGACGTGGTGATGCAAACAACATCCTCACGACAGGGGGATTTATGACAGCGCTGCGTGATGTTCTTCGCTTGGCTGTTGGTGGCCTTTTGTGGGTTGGCCTCCCATGTTCATCGTGCCTTGCATCATATATATGACTGCCTCACCTCAAAAATATGCCTTCAACAACTAACACTATGCTGAGGTGGGTCTGGATGAGCTCTGGAACTCACCTTCGGCACCTCTGTGTGCTGGGGGATCAAAGATGCTTGGAATGGAATGGAATGTTAACCTAAACCCCCAACCCTAAACCTAACCCCTTACATACTCATACTCAGGACAGCCCATGGTGAAGGAGGGCAATATAATTGCAGCTAGATGCAGCTTGCTGATTACGCTGGCCCTATCAGTGGGAGCACACTATGTGGTGCCTCACTTGCATTCTTTATGAGTTTTCAATCTTTAGATTACCTAGACTGTGCAACTGAACCCCTTAAACCCTTCGAAACTATATATACATATGACATTAACTGCAACCCCCAAATAGCCTACATGAAAACCTTCTCTCTCTCTCTCTCTCTCTCTCTCTCTCGCTGTCTCTCTCTTTCTCTCTCACTACATATAGGTAGCTGGGGATGTAAAGCCCCAGCCTTGCATTGTCCAGATGGAGCAGCCCTACAGCAGCATGGTCCTGTCGTTCCCCTACATGACACACTTCATCAAGTGCCCCTACACCCGGCCTTCGGTAATCTACAAAGATTTGCGTCCTGGTTGCACTCCATTTGTGTTGGTGGAACTTCTCAGATTGCGGATTGCAGGTTGGTCTACTTTTAATGAAAAGCAGTATCAAAGCAGTATCATACCAGATCACTGTGTTATGTGCATCGGGGTATGTTGGCTGACATGGCTACTGAGTTACATGGCCAACTACGGACATTGGTGCCAAAAGCGAAGCTGGTTGCTGGGGACACCGTGGCTTTTATGCAAGTTGGGTCTCCTACTGGTTTGCAAGTCTGCAACCCTACACCCTGAGCCCAAACATTATATGGTAAAGCTCCCTATACTAGGACTCCAAATGCTATTGGGCTAGTAACTATAATTTGTAATGAATTTAGTGAAGGTCCTAGAGCATATTCTGACTTTGAGATTTTCCGTGTATTGGGACCTACAAATCAAACCCAGACCCCAAGGCCCAAATCGGATCCCACTGAACTGCTTGCAAAGCTCCCTTAGGACTCCAACTGTAGGACTTGTAACATTAATATAAATGAACAATGAAAACTCCCAAGGCCCAAATCAGATACCCCTGAGTTCGTTTGATCCTGAAAGTAGCTCATTGGTCCTACATAACATTGGGGTGTACGTGTTTGAACCAGAATGTAAAACCACTAGCCAGGCTAGCTAGCTTAGCCTCTAGATCTAGTGAAGCTTCGAGAAACATCACCCAACAGCCTAGCATCAGCTTAGGATCTGGATCCATGCCTTGCAGAAGCGCCTCCGAGCCGATGCCAAGCTTGCCTTAAAGTCGAGCACGGAGGCTCAGGTGGTTTCCAGGAGAAAGGTGGTATCACAAGATGGAGGGGTGAGGACCAAAGTGCCCGAACCTGAGCTGCCCCAAACAAATCCCAATACACACAGAGTGACCTGTGGATGTAGACAGCTAATCAGAGCTCCCTGTATTTCAGGTGTGGTGGACCCAAGCTACGGGCGACGGCTGCCTATCCGAAGGAGTTTGGGCAGTTTGTTTTCGAGAGATGGCAGGCTTCGGAGGCCCGCCGGTTCCTTTTGAATGGACTGTGTGGCTTGACTGATCATGAATTGATACATGAGCAAGCTACACATCCCTACATGTGCAGCTACTGTTTGTTGCTCTGCAGGGCCCCGACATATATCTTAGCCCAAGCTGCCTGTGTAATTCCCTGATGGCCAAATCCTCTATGGTGCCGGTCCCCAAAGCATCCTCAGCTACGAATACAAGTGAAGATCCAGTGCCTGTGCGACGTCAACAGACTGTGGATGAAGTCAGAGTGCTCGCCTATCGATTCCCACGAAAATACAGCCCAATGCAGCTACTGGTTTTGGCCAAGAAGTTGGATGCAACAGATGCTCGCTAGAGTTAGAACTGCTGTAGAGTTTTTTTATCAAATTCTATGTGCATCTATTAGTACAAGTATAGTTAACCAGATTCATTTGGTCCCCGGCCCATGCCAAAGGACGATCCGCTCAAGCGCGCCTTTGCTCAGACACTCTTTGAGGCTGTGGACAACATCAAGGTATCGTTAACAGGGCGGGGGCTTTCAGCACGAGATCGGCAACCCAGGAATGAGTCCAGGTGAATAGGTGCGTGGCTAAGATAAGAAGCTCTGGTAATTCAAGAGTCACTGCAGCCGTGACGATCTAGTTTTTTTTACATAGCTGGCTATGATGGTGCTAGAATGCATTCTGGATGCTGGCACATAGCACAGGCTGCACATGCATGTACAGCAAATTAAATACTGTTCATGAAGCCTCCCGATCACATGTGAGACCAAAAAGTGACTGCAACAGTCATCATGTGTACTACCATTGCAGCACTGCCCTGGTATGAGAACAAGTGCAGAATCGAAGATTAGTGTCAACTGATCGGCAAGGTGGGCCTGCCTCCTCTGCTGCATCTGCCATTTGATCTTGGATCAGCAGAAGTCATGGTTGCTTGGCCTGCATGGCAGGGTTATGGGGAGCAGGGGTCGACTCAGTGGACTTGGCCTGGCTGAATTCAGGAGTCTGTGTGCAGATGTAGGGCAACATGCACAGCTGCAGAATAAAGGGGTACACAGACATGTGGACTTGTACCTGTAGGTGTGCTTATATGTGTTGTGCTCATTAATGTACTTGAAGGGGCAGGGGACTTAGTAACTTGGTTATAAGTAGGATTATAATTATAGGGTAATTCGATTTAGGGCACTACTTACTAAGTCCCCTGCTCCTTCAAGTATATATGTGTGCATACATGAACATATAGGAATATATATATATATATATGTATATGCACAGAGACGTATATATATATATACACATTAAGATATACATATGTGGTATACCGTTGCACATGGACACAAGGAAACTTCAGTTTCAGGGATATACATGGGAGTTTAGCTTCTCAGGAGGTTGGGGTCACCTGGACATATATATATATATAGTGGGTTATAGATGCATGATATCCAGGGGCATTCCAATACTGGCTGAGAGCCACCTATACTCAATTATATTGCTACCCCAATAATGTGGCAATAATCTAACCTATAAGTGCAGTGGACCTGAAGTTAACCCTAGCTATATAGGGCTATCTATAGATTACTATGTATGATCACCATGCAAGGCCATATGCATTCCCATGCTAGCTTACAGCCTGCCATTCGAGGACCTGGCTGTACAGCTACAGCTATATACCCCCTAATTATATTGAACTTGATAACTTTGTAGCTGTTGGGCTAATTAATTAAGTTAACTTTATATGCCGTTAATTATGTAGCAAGGAAATGCTTCTGAATAATTTTCTATAATATAGAGTAGTTTATTTATAAAGGACATTCTAAGCCATTGCAATGCTAGCTGACAGGTGGCTTAAGGACCCGACCCCAGCTACCTTATTTGTATACCCTTACGAGCTATGTGTGCATTTACTTCAATCCCAAACCCTGGAATCTGTGAAGCTGGGCATTGCTCTAAACAAGACAATGCAGGTGTGATCTGCATTTCACACTAGGGGGCAGTGTTTGTACTAACTTTTGCAGGCATAAGAATTCCGAAGCACATACCAGCAATGCAATTCACTGAGGCTGCCCCAATGCAGTGGCAACATGCGAACCTCGACCCCCTGCGACAATTCCTGATTCAGGAGCAGGCTGCTGGCAGATTTGTGCCGCAATGCCCAGTGCCAATCTAAATCGGTACTAAACCCAGGCTCACAGCTAACGTAGCACTCTATGTATGTATGGGTCCTCAAGATAGCTTCTTTTGTGATTGGATTCAGATGTGTGGCAGGGGCATGCCGGTGCCAATTCATAGAAGCATGGCAGCTCGGATTTCGTGCTGACTTGCAGACTTGCAATGTATGACACAGCTAGCCAGGGGGTTGCAAAAATAAAATCACCAGGGCTGTATGGAGCCACCCCTTCAAAGAAACCTGCTGTTCCACATCACATCATTCCGTTTGATCACCCTAAAGTCTGTTGCCTATCAACACCCAGGTACACTCGGATAACCTGGACATTCCCTCTAACTACACTCTATGCTAGATTCCCCTAGATCTAGAGAATTCATCGATGAATCAAATAACCATATGTTACTGCGCTAAAGCTCCCACTGTCCCCTTATGGCTTGATTTCCTCCACTTGAAGCAGAGAACTCCTAAGAACCATGCCACAGAGTCCTTGGTTTCACACTAAAGATCTTGGTAGCCCTCTGAAGTTTTGAAAATACATTATGAAATCCACTAGTGACACCAGGACAATCCCCCAAATGTAGGTCTTTGTATTAATTATAGCACCAAACAGCCCTCATTATGCTGCAACATATTGTAGAAATCACTTGGAATCATATCACCAAGCCCTGGACAACTGCGACATCATTGTAGATCCCAGAGAAATCTTCGATTTACAGTATAAAAATACACAAAATCCATTATACATTCTGTATACTTAACATGAAATCCTGGTAAATAGCAGAGAAGTCGTTGATTTACAGTATGAACTACACAAAATCCATGTACATTCCGAATAAATACCGTGAAATCATTGTAAATACCACAGAAATCCTCCATTTACAGTATAAACTGTATAAAATCAGCCCATCAGCCCTGGTAAATCAGTGACTTTACAGTATAAATGCACTGAAATGAGCCCAAAACCATGCAAGCAACACAGAAAATGTAGGATTCCAGGCCATCAGGCATTTACGTGGCAGGGCTGGGCCGTGTGACGGGGCGTGACGCGGGAGGTGTTTTCTCTATTAAAGTAGGTTCCAGGGACCGTTTTCAATAGAAGTGGCGTGACGGGGCGTGACGGGGCGTGACGCTCCGGGGGTGGGCTAAGCTGGGGCGTGGGCTGCGGAGGTTCGGGTTGTGTCGGTCCCATGTTTGGGGCGTGGGCTGCGGATGTTTGGGTTGCGTCGAGGGTTCATGCTCCGTGCGAGATGTGGTGTGCATGTGTGTCTGTGTATCAAGGTCCGCATTTAGCGTGCAGAAGTTACGGACTGCATTTATTTGCTGTGCAGAAGTGTCATAGACTTGTCGGCATGGCATCTAGATCTGGTAGCCCCATGGACAATCCGGATAGCAGTGCTCTGAATGATGTTACTGAGATGCATTTTGTTACATGTGTGCATGCTGTGATAGACTGTCGTTGGCATACATGTACACCCGAGCATCTCAGGAACGGATGGAGCAGTTGTTTCAGCTGGCTAGTGCCAGGCGGGCCAAAGCCCTCAGCAGCAGCATGCAGCCGCCGGAGTTGACACCGGCAAAAATCAGCAACAAGCGGGCACAGAAGACCACCCCGGTGGATATGACCCCGACCCCGACACCGGGGCAAAAGCACTTCAAGGCCCAGGAAAGCCCTGCTGGTGCTGCACTCAAGAAGCTGAGCTTTGGTGAGGAGTCTACCTCAACTGAAGCAGCGCCAGGCCCGAACCACTTTGAAAATGGTTGCTTAAAGTCCTTCCTATATATCTTACACATGTACAGCCCAAATAAGGTAGCCACACTCCCTGATTCACAACCACAAAGAAGAAAACCCCAAACCCTCAGCACATTTGAGTCTACACACATGTACACACAAACCCAAAACCACTACACTACACCCTAAATCCCCTAAGATACTAATTCAAGTGTCCCTTGCCACACACCTGCAGGCTCCATGGCCTCCGATTCCATCATTGACTCCACTGCCTCCTGTGCAGGGTCTGGGGCAAGCTTGGCAGGCAAACAGAAGTAAGGGCATCTATATATATATATATAATATATAATATATATATAATACATATTATATATAACTATACATAATATATATATATATATATATATGGGAGTTTCCGAAAATTACGGGTACCTTATTTTTGGTTCCTTCGAATATATTCTTATTATTATTATTATTATTTTATGCTACTATTTAGGGTACTATATAGTAGGGTCCCTGTATTTTCGGAAACTCCCATATACCATATATATATATATACATATATGTACTATATTATATATTATATTATATATATTATATTGTAATTATATTGTATTATATTACATTACATATATTATATTATATTATATTATATTTGTAGAAATTATATTATATTATGATATTATATATATATATATACATATAGATAGATAGTATAACAGGTTTCGGTGGCCCTAATAAGGGGTGCAGTTTCTAGTTAATGTTCTAGCACTGCTTTACAATGCAGGTGACCTTGCAGAGACTTTGCCTGTTCCACCTGGGAGCTCGACTACAGCTTCGGGGATTCCTGAGACATGTTCCCTTGGTGATGTGAATTGGATGCAATTATTATTAGGAGTTCATTCAGTTTTTATTGCATCTCTCAATTCAGATCTCTTAAAATGAGGCGATGAAGATGTACCAAGCTCTGGTTGATACTGGCTTGGTTGGAACAGTAGCAAAAGCTAAAGCATCGGCAGCCCCCAGCGCCACACCAGCATCATCGACAGTGTTATCTGCAGCTCCTCCTGCCATCGTGCCAGCAACGGCCGCGCTTTCACCTGGCAGCACTCCCACACTGCAACCTATGGAAGATACAGCACCGGTACCTACAGCAGTGACACCAGGCAGCACTCCTGTGCTGCAACTTGTGGGAGAAACAGTACCGGTACCTACGGCAGTGACACCAGCCAACACTCCCGTACAGCAACTTGTGGGAGAAACAGCACCAGTACCTGGAGCTAGTGTTGTGACACCTACAGCAAGAGCAGCTGCATTTCCTGCCAGTGTCTACACTACAAGCACAGCAATGTCTCCTGTACCCTCCATGATGACGCCTGGAGTGGACCTAGTGGCTAACTACCTGGACAGAGTGTATCATGAGAGCCACCGACGATCTCCAGACAACACTCCCCAGTCCAGTGAAATGGCAAGCCCTCCGCTGTATCATGGTGGGTCGACACCAGGGTTGAGTCTAGAGTCAACAGCAGCATCACCTGTGCAGGTCAGCACCTTACCTGCAACTCCTGCACTGCCCACCCCAGTTGCAAGTGCAGCCCCACCGGTTGCAGTCGACACAGCCCCAGCAGCTAACATGCTTGGCACTATGGAAATGGCAGCAGATTTCTTCGAAGCAACACAGCCGGATGTTGATGATGAGGTGGACAGCTTTGAAGCACATTTGGCACGACTGCATCGTGAGGATGAGAGCAACAGTGCAGGCACAAACACGGAAACAGTTGCAGCAGCAACTCATGTGATGAGCCCCACAGCAGCTCCAGTCATGATGAGTGCCCCCGTGGATGTGCAGAACACAGGCTCAGCAGCTGCACTGGATTCCATGACACCAGCAGCAACTCCTGTGAGCAGCCCTCCAGCAGCTACTGTGATGAGTGCCCCCATGCCCATGCAGAACACAAGCCCAGCAGCTGCACCGGTTACCGCCACACCCACAGCCTATCCTGTGATGAGCTCCCCAGCAGCTCCTTTCATGATGAGTGCCCCTGAGGCCATGCAGAACACAGAGCCAGCAGCTGTTCATTTGACCGCCCCAGCAGCAGCAGCTCAAGAAGGCCCAGGTGCAAGCATGAAAGCAGTTGCAGCAGCCACTCCTGTGATGAGCCCTCCAGCAGCTCCTGTCATGATGAGTGCCCCCATGGATGTGCAGAACACAGACACAGCAGCTGCACGGGTTACCACCGCAATGGCAGCAACTCCGATGAACCCTCCAGCAACTCCTGTGATGAGTGCCCCCATGGCAATGCAGAACACAGGCCCAGCAGGCGCACCCGTTACCACCACACCGGCAGTGATGAGTGCCCCCATGCCCATGCAGAACACAAGCCCAGCAGCTGCACCCGTTGCCACCACACCGGCAGCAACTCCGATGAACTCTCCAGCAGCTCCTGTGATGAGTGCCCCCATGGATGTGCAGAACACAGGCCCTGCAGCCGCACCGGTTGCCGCCGCACCAGCAGCTACTCCTGTGATGAACACCCCAGCAGCTCCTGTGATGAGTGTGCCCATGGATGTGCAGAACACAGGCCCTGCAGCCGCACCGGTTACCGCCACACCAGCAGCTACTCCTGTGATGAGCCCCGCGGCAGCTCCTGTGATGAGTGTGCCCATAGATGTGCAGAACACACATGCAGCAGCTGCACCGGTTACCACCACACCAGCAGCTACTCCTGTGATGAGCCCTCCAGCAGCTCCTGTGATGAGAATGCCCATGGATGTGCAGAACACATGTACTGCAGCTGCACCGGTGACCACCACACCAGCAGCTACTCCTGCTCCAGCAGCCATGGGTGCGCTCGACACCAATGCCGCCATCCACTCATGCCTCCTGCGTGCAAACACCTGTGACCTGCAGAAAGCCAGCGCAGCAGCAGCAGCAGCAGCACCCGTGGCAGCACTGACCCCAGAGGAGGAGCAGGCTCGCAAGGAGATGGAGTACAAAAAGGCCAGGAATAATCAGAAGTTCTAGGGCTTGGGGCTTGGATCAACATAATACTTGGTAGTATCTACACGGCTTATAATATAATTACTGGTCAGGTGTTAGGGTATATTAGCTTGGTAGTATTTTTTACACTCCTCACATCCTAAGCCCCAGACCCTAAACCCCTTATAAAACCTAAAACCTATACAGGTTCAGCTGTGAAACCATGAGCCTGTTTGGTAGCACTATACTATATAGCTAATCTAGGTGTATCCTTATCTCCTGATGTAGCTTCCTGAATTCAAGAATGAATGTAATCTCGCACTACAGCAGGTGTTAGCTCTAGGTGTGTAAATATATTCGAATCTATCTTGCAGGCTGTGCGCAACCGTCAGCAGAAGATCTCGATGAAATTTCTGAGGTCTGTGCGAAGCTACTTTGATGCTATCATGGTACATAACGACTGGTAAACTAAACCCTAACCCCTATATCTTGATAAAGGTACCAATCAGTCATGATCCCAGGCCCTTCCTGCCCGCCTGAAGTCAAGAAGCGGTACATGGAGATCTGTGAGAGTGCCTCGGAAGGATTGCCGATTAGATGTATCCCTGAGTGATAGCATAGGAGGGCTTTTTAAAAGCTGCTGTCCAAGGTGGTGACAAAACGGGGCGTGGGGCACTGGTGGAAGAGTTTCTCCAATGTGATGGCAAGTGGCTGGAGTCCTCAATTGTCATTAACCATAGGATGACTGTGGGGCAGCGTCGCCGTGGTGAGTATCGACTCATGTCGCGGCAAGATGCTGAGCTCAACTTATTAATGTTGTTCATTCGGTATTAACATAGTGCACCTGAAACTATCCATATATCAACCCTATGCTAATATTGAGACACGAGGACTTGCTGGACAAGTATCATGGCGATGCCGAGACTGTCGATGGCATCATTGCGGACAAAGTGGCCCGTGTGCATCAAAGTTTGGGGTCAGATGCAAGGTTGGCATATAACTACCTACAGCATTACAAGTGGACCCAGACAGGTTCTATAGCTTATTACACAACAATATAATTATAATGCTATATGTAATATACATATATATATATACACACCTCTATATATATATATATGTACACAGTGACATACAAATCTCTATGCTTATTATTTATAGTTAAAACTATATACTTAGCTTATTTCATTGAAACCTTGTAACCCTAAACCACAAGCCCTAAGGACCCTAAATTAAGTTAATTGGATGAATTCAAATCTCTATGCTTATTATTTATAGTTAAAACTATATACTTAGCTTAGTTCGTAACCCTAAACCCCAACCCCTAAGGACCCTAAATTAAGTTAATTGGATGAATTCAAATCTCTATGCTTATTATTTATAGTTCTAACTATATACTTAGCTTAGTTCATTGAAACCTTGTAACCCTAAACCCCAACCCCTAAGGACCCTAAATTAAGTTTGGATGAATTGTGGGACCCAGAGGTCCAGCTGAGCTAGACCACCCGAACCGGCAAAAGACCAACCACCTAACTCAGGAGGAAGCTGGATTATATGAAGCCAATCCGGACCGGCAGGCCAGGATCTATAGATCTGGGAAAATTATTAAGCTAAGCCTCTAGAGGTTATTGGATTACAGGTACCAATATGCTAAGCTTCTAGAGGCTGCGGGATTATGTGGGTTCCCAGATCTAGAGTTTTGTACAACCAAATCCCCTGTCTCAGTCTATGCGGCTGTACCTGTGTTGGGATGCCTCCCGTGAGCTGAATGAGACATCATCGCTGACAAATGTGGATGTTAACAGAACGGGGGCTGTGGACAACACCACTGCTGCTCACCTTATGCCCCGAAGCCAAACATAACAACCTGCTTTTTTTGTGACTTGTAGACCTAAATAAACCCTGAACCCAACCCTTAAAACCCTAAATGCTTTCAGGTCAAACCGGGCCAATCTTGGGCCTGGACTTGTGAGCTCGATGCCGGCCATGCCAAGTGCCATTGCCAATGGACCTGCCCGAGCAAATCCAAGTGCCAAGGGTGTTAAAGGTGGCAAAGGTGGCAAAGGCGGTCGGGGCAAGGGGGGCCGTGGCAACAAGGGTGAGGCACCCAAGGCTGAAAGCACAAAGGGCAGCGATGGTGAAAAGGGTGGTACTCCAGTGGTGAAGAATGCTGTTCAGGAGGCCAGGAAGGTGTCTGGCTTGCATGTAGATTTGTATGATAGCCGGCTACATTTACAATTGGATGTGTCGAATATGCATCTAAGGTCATGAAGGTTGCTGCTGACCAGATCTTGGAGTGCCGAAGCTGGGATGCCCTCCTTGCGAACTCCAGCACGTAGGGAACTCATCAACTTTAACGTAACATGAATTCACATGTATTCGAATATTCTTTTAATCCTAATATCTTGATACAGATCTAGATGAGGCCATTGGCGCTACGATCGGCCGTGCTCCAGGATGTCACCAAGTTTGTGGATTCCCTGGAAACGGCCCGCAAAGAGGTGGAGGCCCTCTTACAGTCCAGGGGTTAGGGCCGGTTATGGGTCAGGGGTAATATAGCAATATCTTGCATTGAACAATGTTTCCTAAATTCCCAGCTAGCTATCTAGCCATACATACATACATACAAGTGATTAGCAGGCCTACTCTTTTTTCAGCCCTGCCCAAACCATTCCGGTTGAGACTTAAGCCTATATTCTTAAGTTCTGAGGCTCCACTTGTAATACCGACTGTAAACCAACCCTCTAATCATGATTCAGAGTACTCCCTACAATCCGAAGCTCCCCATACATCCCCACACAAACAATATAGTAACACAAAATCCCTAAACCCCTGAAGCTTAGAAGCCAATACACTGCAAGGCTGCAGTGTCAAGTGGTGCCCCGGATGAGATGGTGCGGGAGAAGGTGCAACAGCTCATGCACACGATCTCAGACTACAAGGCAGCAGCGGCACATGCACGAAAGATGAAGCCCAAGTCGAAGGCCTCTGCAAAAGCAAAGGCAGCTTCCGCAGCAACGGGGCCATGATGCCTCAAGTATCTTCGATCGGGATGCTGATTCGGGCAGGGTTCCAGGCTAAGGTGGTGACAAGTATGTACACCAGTGCTTCATGGGTATGCTCATTCGGGCAGTGCTCAAAGGTACACACAATCATTGTCCTGGGCCATGCATTTTCCGAATGGCAGATCGAAGCTTTAAGATCGGGGATCCTAGAGTTGGCGGGACAACATGCAGCATCCCATAGACGTGCAAGTGATGTTGCATGCTCACCCAAGTACATGCTCAAGCTTGCACTGCTAGTATAGATGACATGCGCGTGGGGATGCTGTGCAGTCCAGCTTTCCAGCTCTGGGCCTTAAGCCTGCTTGCAAGTGCTGGCGTGTGAAAATGATGTGTGTGTGTGTGTCTGCTGCCATATTGTGCATTGAACCCTTAATTTCCCGAAGCCCCTAAGCTCAAAAAACCCAAAGAACGCCCCAAGGACCCTGCAACCCCTACAGCCGAAGCTCAAAACCCGATTTCCACCCAAGCCCAAAGGTCTGAAACTTTCAAAATCCGTATACCCTCAACACGTTGCACAGAAAGCCACCCCGAACCCCAAATTCCGAAGCCCTCAACCCTATACTTGGAAACCCTCCAATGTAACCCTAGACCCTTATTATGGTGACCCTCCCAACAACACCGTGACCTGCTCAACCCCTTGAAGCCGTGATATATTAACTGCTATATAGTTATATATATATATATTATAATATATATAGAACACATTAAATCCCCAACGCAGGTTCTGAGTTTGCTGAGCACCTCATATCGACACTGGGTCGTGGAGTGACCTGCCTACAATCTGGCTTTAACTTTTAGGGTTTTAGGCTGGAGTCGGATAGGCTTTATGGGCTAATGATTCTAATGGCTCTAGGGATTCAAATATAATATGGGTAGTACCCTGAAACCTTAAAGCCCCTAAACCCTAGACCGTCAACCCGAAACCCCAAACCCCTAAATAAAGCCTAGTCATGATAATTCAGGGTTGAGGGCATTATTACAGTTCAGGGGAATAGGGTTTAAAGGTATAGGGTTATATAAAGGGTGTTGCAATTGGTGATCACATAATCTAGTGGACACCCTTTCGATGCAACATTCTATAAGTCGAAGCCACAGGTGTAAGATCCCAGCAATATATTTTGTTGGCTTTTATCCAGATCCCTAATAATTAATATAAGGGTAGTACTCTAAAACCCATAAATTAAACTCCCCAATGCCCTGAACCTGAAGCCCGAACCTCTGTTCTTCCGAAGTCAGCCTGCTATGTGGGCTCATCCAACGCCTTGTAGGCAAAAAATCCTAAGAAGATCACAAGTTAGGGCATTATAGGATTTTGGGGTTTAGAGCTTAAAGGGTTATATTGATTTTATATAATAGTGCCGTAAAACTCTGAAGCCCGTAAACCCTACACCCTCAACTGGAAACCTGAAACCCCTACCGCCTGATCGCCCTCAATAGCAACCCACTCTCTGAAGTGATCAGGGGTTGGGATTTCGGGTTGGGGGTAGGGTTTCAGGGCTTTGGGGTGCTAGCCATATTTGTGTTAAAACCCCCAACCCTTAACCGTAACCCCCCAAGCCCTATCTCCCTAAACCAAAACTTACAAAAAAACTACCTGACACTCCAAACCCACAATGAAGCCCCCAACTCCTAAACCCAAATGGCCCCTTTATATGACTACCAACCTTATCAATAATGAGCTCCAGGCATCGAGCTGTCGTGAGCTTCAAGAAGCAGCGGAGGCTTGTGTGGCTGATGCTTGGAGAACTCTAGAGTTTGGGAATTAAGGGTCTGTGGAGATGGTGCTATGTAGCATTCTATATAAAAGGTCTATGTACCATAGCAGGAACCTCATGTGTATATACAGTTATATTTGTGTCGGGCTTTGTAGCTATAGGGATCTCATAGGGATGTTAGGCCTAAAAGTGTGGGGTCTTGAGGGTGCTGCTAGCACCTAGGGTTTGAAGTCGTAGATGTGGGCATGTAAATAACCATAAGAAAACCTTGGCTTGGACGCTAGGATCTGGGGTTAGTTCTAGGGCTCTCTAGGGGGGGGGGTTAGAATCAATCACAGGAGGCCTACTTGCTGTGCAGCTATTGCTGCTGCTTCTGTAGCTATTTATAGCCGTATATGTGACTTCTACACCTCCTGCACACAGTGCAGGCTTAGCTGCAGGGGTATTATTGTGGTTTGATTGCTGTTTTCAGTCTGTTCTCAGGGATCCGGATGCTGCATGATGATGATGTCGATTCTTCAATATATACTCTAGATTGCAAGTCGAGCCATGGATTCAGACAGGTGTAGTGATAACTATTATTGTAGCTGTAGATACATATTATTCGACAGAACCCCTGCAACCTCGAAGCCTTATAAATTCAACCCTAATTCATCACTCTCCTCGAGATGAAAAAAAAACGGAAACAACACCTGAGTCTGGAGCCCAAATATTTAGCATCCTGAAAGAATCTGGAAAACATATACTGAAGCCCACTACGATTCTAAGAAAGACTTGAAACCTCCGAATTCGAAGCCGAGCCTCAAGCTGGAATTCCAAATTAAAGTCCAAAGCCTTCAAGACACCCGCAATGCTATATCACCCCAAAACCGGAAAGCCCCACAACCTTTAAACACCAGGCCCCTGAAACCCGAACACACTCAGCCCGAAATGTCCAAACTTGAAGTCGAACCCCAAATGCCCTAGAACCTTCATGCCCCAAAAGACAAAAAGCCGAGTATGAACGGCTCCAACCATCCAACTTTGAAGCCTTGACCCCGACAACTATAAAACCCTAAAGCCAAGTTCTCAACAACCCTCCAACCTCCTTGAACCCTACACCTACAACCTTGAGTCAGTACCTGGGTCCCCCATAAAGATGTCAACTAGGTCTGGGCCCTTAAAGCCCTGAGCCCTGTAACCACAATTTGAAAACACATGTAATCTTTACGCTCTTATACGTAGTTAAACAAAGACCCTGAGCCAGCATCATGACCGAGATACTTCATCTATACTAACATTCCAATATATGAATGTGCTACAGTTCTCAACCCAAGAACACTGAACACCAATCGAAACAGGTGAGATCATGATAACTAAAGTAATATAAGGATCTTGGGGATTACCTGTGGGATCTCATGTTCTTATCGATTGATCCTCGTTGGAGGAGCTCAAAGATATAGATCTAACCGGCCGAAAATCATCTAGCTTACATCCAAAATTTCAATTAAAGTCATATGATGCTGCATCCAGCAAAATCTAGAAGCAGCCAGCATAGATTATGATATCCAGGGGTATTATTCCTTATTGATCAGAATCGAAACCATGAACCCTAAAACCCTAAACCCGAAACGGTCCCCTGTACCTCAAACACACGTGTGTTCCCTGATACCCTAAACCCCCAAACCCCTAATGACATATTCTCTTATACTCAGTGTATACCCTAAAGGCTATATTCTAGAACAGAGGACGATCACTTTGCCTCCGGAGTGAGTCTACATTATCGGTGCTTTGCTGTGGCATTTCATGGCTAACATGTTGCACAGTTGGTACAATCTGTGGTGAAGGAACCAGTAAGGAATAGGCATGTGTGGCAACCGATATTCGATATAGCAGTATCATGCAGCAATTGGCAGTGATCTTCCGACATCCTGGTGAAGGTATTTGCACATCATGCAAAGCAAGTAGCATTTCCTTACACATGTGGGGGTGTCATGTGGCGCTACATCTGAGCTCTCATCATGTGATGATCTGCTGTAGAAGAAGATTTACTTCATGAAATAATACATTGAGTTGCAATACATATTGCAGCTCTGCAACTAGTGAATACCGGCACAGTCCTGATAGCGATTGAACTGCAGCTTGTGGTTGCGCACACATGTGTGTCTCTGAGCATATGTGCCTCCCCTGCAGGGCCCTGGAATATGTATCCCAGGCTTGTAAGGTTTATAATGATGGGGGTTGCCTGTTCAGTTTCCAAATTCCCGAAACCCTTGACCCCAAGACCTACTAGGGGAGCTGTCTTTCAAAGTTTTCCCTAAACCCTAGACCCCAAGATCTACATTGGGGGAACTACCTTGCCGAGTCTTCTCTAAACCTTATAAACCCCAAACCCAATTTTTTTTCATTCGACATTAATTTGTCGAAGCAACCGAGGAGAACCCGACATGTTCTCCATTGACCTACAAGATAGCTGCCACTGGAGCACATGGCCGCCATCCTCAAAATATAGAGCGAGATCTGTATCGAGCTCTGGAGCTTCCGCTGGATGCTTGGCAGAGCAATTTATATTTGTAGTTTTATGTCTAATTGCTATATATAAAGGGCTTTGAGTTTGTTTCTACAGCCCAACTCACACAAAGATGTGTAAGATGTCTGAGGACCTCTACCATGTGAAGATTCCTGTGAGAGACCTCACAAAGGAGCAGGCAACTGCACGCACCACAATGCGAGCTCCGATGATTCTGCCACATGAGATTCTGAACTACCTATCTGAGACTTGGCTTGCACTAAAGCCTTCGAATTCGATTCACCACAAGAGCTTAGCAGTCATATAACTTCTTCATCTGAAAATTCTAGCAACGACTGCCGCAATAACAAATGCTGCATTGCTTTAATTGTCCACCATCTGGCAAGCACTGGTATCGGCAAGCTGTGACACATGCCGGTAAACACAAACTGGAAATGGCTGCATCTGCACATGATGTTGCTATGCTAACCTAAGGACAAGCATGGCATTGCTTTTTCAGCAGATGAGCTCAAGAGGTTCTGGGCACACTACAAGCAGCACATGCCACTGCACCCTGCAAGTGATGAGCATGTGCCAGTCGGACTTGCTGGCGATGATACTCAGTACAACCTTGGTGGTGCAAAGCTGATTATCAATCTGCTGTCCTTCCCGCTTTACGATCCTCCGGCATCGAAGCTCTGTCGATGGCCTTACTTTGTATTGCGATATGAGGTCAGCATTGGTGAGCGCACACTTGATCCGATCTGGCGTGTGGCTGCGTGGTCGCTGAACATAGCATTTCAGGGTGTGCACCCTGCACTTGGGCCACTTGGTGAGACTTGGCCGAAGGGCTCCATACGGGCAAAGCATGCCGACAAAAAAATGCTATGCAGCTATGCTGTCACTGAGCTGAGGGGGGACTGGAAATATCACCGAGAGACATTTTGTCTGAAAAGGCATTACACTGCCAATGACATTTGTCTCTTTTGCTGTGCCAGCAAGCAAAGTGGTGGTTCCCAGCCACTTGCCCAGCAACATAGCAGAGTACTTTTGTGATCTTCAGAAGTGTCATATGTTTCGTGGTGTTTTCCCAAGCAAGGTATATTGTCGGACCTTTGAGCTTAGCTTGTCAGCTAGGCATTTTTTCATTGGTAATCAGGTTCATATATATATATATATATATGTATTTATTGAGGAATCCTAGTGCTAATAATTTCAGAAGCTCATCAGCATAAGCTGTTGATTTATTTCTCTACGGTCACATAGTTGGACTTTGGGGATATTGCCCTTAATATATGGTGATTTGTTCTCATCACTCCAGCTCAGGTTCACAAAGTTTGAGAACTTTGCTGGCTTCCAGCGGTTTGATGCGGCTGGCTTTGTGCTGAACAGCATTGGCAGCTATATTTCGCCAATACTTGGTATCCGAGGCTTCCATCCATATATGGTGAAGCTGTGCTCAATGCACATGAGCAACCTGGGGGCCCTACAGTGGGTGAATGCTGGTGCTTTATTGGGCCTGCTGGAGCGGGGGTTCTTCGGGGCTGTTGCCTTGCCTCTGGGGACAAGGCTCCAGATTACCACCCTCCGCTTCCGTAAATGGTGTTCTTTGCACAACATATGTCAATCACAACCTTTTATTACTGCTGGCATGCTTCACCTCAGCTCCCCGCAGGGGCCAGAGCTAACTTTGAAGGCATATCATGGTCGTGTCTTCATCCAGTTTCTTGCAGCCTGTTGTCAAGCTATGTTGGACCAGCAGGGCGCGAACAATGATCCAGAACTGGTGCTACTCCTGGCAGTCTGTCATGGGTTTGCAAGCTGGCATCTGCGGGTAGAGGCCCTTCCCAGGTATTTAACACGAGAGCAAGCACTTGGACTTCAGTCGATGATGGATGAGACTCTTCGTGTGTATCGGCTGCTAGCTGCCAGGCATGCAGGCACTGGATCACTGAGATTCCCTTTGCGGCCGAAGCTACATGGGCTGCAGGAAATATGTCATTTCATGGTATTGACATTGGTTAACTGCCGCTGTAATCACACTTTCCGTGATGAGGATGCCATGGGATTCACAAAACGTGTCTGCAAGCGAGTGCACAAGGGGCTTATGGAAGTCCGTACGCTCTGCAGGCTCTTGATGCGCTACAGAAGTGAGGAAGGCGTCGGGTGAAAACATTGAGACTGACCAGCAGAAGTTCCGGTTTGTAATAAATTCTATTCTTCCCTGAAGGCAGGAGTGAACATACTTGGAAGTTTGTACCTCATACAGTAGGTACACTGTGGGAACCTTCATGGTATCTTCTTTAACTGCATCGACTTCAAGATATACAACCCAAGCCCTAAACCCGAATATAACTAGGTCAAGCCCAGAATCAGAAACTCCAAGCAGATGTTGCAGTGCATCCTAGTCTCCAAGCTTGCAAACACAGATGTCGTCCTCATCATGATCTAGCTCCCCGGAAAATCCCGAAACACCCAAACAAACAGTTCAGGGTGTTCCGGGATGCCTGATTTTCGAAGGGGCTAACAATCTGTATATGTAGCTGCTCTATCCGGGCTCAGCATCTAGATGTTGGCTTGATGGCATTGCAAGATATGTAAATTCGATTCCCAAGTCTGTGTGAGCGAAGCTACAAGCTAGCACCTTTAAACCCCAACCTAAACCCAAAAGCCCTCTCTCTGCAGGCAAGATTTGCTTGTCTGCACTGCAGACCAGACCTTAAACCCTTAAACCCTATACATAAACCCTTTCTCGATTGAACCTCCCAGGCATTTCGATTGGTCTATGCCACAGACCACATGGCAAGCCCTGTAACTAAACCCTTATAAGTCCGAGTAGTGACTTACAAAAAATATTTCAGGTGTCAAGCCTGTGCCCCAGACTGTAGCAGACCCTTGAAAGCCTTATAAGCCTCTTACAACCCCACAACCTAAAACACCCTACAAGTCCTGTTAATTTGGCATCGACCATGCAAAAGCAGACTGCTTTAAATTGTATATAGAACCCTAAAACCTGAAGCCTTTAACACTTAAACCCTGAATTGTGTGTACATGCGCTGACAAACACGTAGGGGCGCGCACACACACAAACACAGATGTGTGTGCACATACAGCTATGCATGTACATGTGTAAGCTGTACAAGTACATGTATATATATTTTCTCAAGAAATAAAGCTCCGAAGAAATTCTTGTCTTATGCTGTATCTGTTTTTTTTTAATAAATGCAGCTCAGATGAGCGTTAGTACCAGAAGTAGCCACGTGAAGCTCCGTTTGTTGTATCGCAATATAGCTAGAATCTATATCTGGACTTTCTGATCTGACGCACCAGAACTGATAGAAACTATCGTGTTCGAATGTTGTTCTGTGGGCCTACGTGGGTCCTATAAGCTCCCATGTTGCTCTGAGGGCCGTCTTCAGCCAATGTAAGCCATATTTGCCTACATTGGAGCCTCGGGGTACATACATATCTACATACAGACGTACATGCACACTCACCCCTACATGCATACATGTATACGTACGTACATACGCATGCGTACGTACGCGTTTACTTATTCATGTACGTACTTGCTTGCTTAATATGCTTATACTCAAAGTAGAACATACATGTATCCATATTATATGTATGTATATATATATACACTGCCGTTCACACATACCCAAATGTGTATAATATACATATATATATATATACATATGCAGGAAAAACCGTTTCGATATCCCGGATTTACTTTTCTCCACCGGCCGCACAATCGACATGGGGCTCTGAGAACGTAAACCAAAAACAGCGAAGGCTTACTGCATCTTGATGCTGAGGCACGAAGTGGATGGCGTGGCAATTCCGTGTGACAAGGAAGTCTTGGCAGAATGCATTACCAGGTGGTTTGGCTCAGTCGAAGCGTTCGAGAACTGCGTCAAACGCGACGTTCGTACAACATTCATGCGAGAACTACACCGCCAGCCCATCGGATATCAATGGTTGCTGGCAGCATCGACTTTCCTTCTTTGGGGTGAGGCAGACTTGGCCTTAGTGCGGGCAAGCTCCGGAGATTACCACTACACCGCATTTCTGGCGGCGTATGGCTTAGCTTGGTGGACTTGCGTTGTCCCCGCCCAATTTGCCATTTTTACAGCTATTGTCGGATGGCAAGACGGTGGGAGGCTTCCCATTTTGCGAGGCATGATTGGCATTTCTGCAAATGTGCTCGACGTACTCATGCCTCACATTTACCAATACGTGTGCTGGAGGCTACTCCTTCCTAACTATGTGTTGGCATTCATGGTGATTTTGCTCGGCAATTGTTTTGCGGCATTGGCAGTGATTTGGCTGCTTCAGAAGCCTTGCCACAGGAAGGAGCAGATGTAGAAAAACACGCGGCCTGAGACCCTCAGGAAACGAGGAGGGATCCATTTGCCTTGGTCTGTGTAGATATCAGACAAAGGCGAGGGTCGACAGGACTTTGTGCGATTGACTTCGTGCCGTGCAGGCTTGGCTGCATGTCAAGAATAGCAGTGTCACATAGCACATGCGACCACAACCGTTTTCACAGCCTTGCCTGAATTGCGGAAGATCTCCCCGTTTTTCGGTGGAAGCCGTTCTTTGCCAAGAGGCTGGCCCTGCAACATGAGTGGGCATGAGCTTCATGGCAGTATGCTGTCTGCATCAGCTGAAGATGTGCAAGTGTTGTGCATCAGAAGGGTGCTAAAGGAGTTCGGAAAATCCGACAGCTATTCCTTGACCTCCCTGGTGTTTTTAAGGGGTGGAGCACCCCGAAACTTTGTATTCCGGAGAGTAAGACTCTCCAGCGAGAATGGTTGTCTCGTCGGACCGCTTCTGACGTCGCAAGCACGCATGATGCAGAATTTTTCGCGGTAAGCATCAGAAACCACTTCTGCTCATATGAAAAAAGGAAGCCTTGCAGTTTTGTGCAGCCCGTTCGCCCGGGA
Organism: Symbiodinium sp. clade A Y106; assembly: GCA_003297005.1. Classification (NCBI taxonomy): domain Eukaryota; class Dinophyceae; order Suessiales; family Symbiodiniaceae; genus Symbiodinium; species Symbiodinium sp. clade A. The sequence goes on along the minus strand of BGNK01003170.1, from coordinate 43,891 downwards.
CACGTTCGAATCCTGCCCCCAGCAGTACACGCAAGGCTTGAATGCCCGTTCGTATATTATTTTTGTAGGACGGGAAACCCTGAACCATGCTCCCGTGCTGCCGGCAAGCCCACGGCTGACAATCATGTTGCTACGCCAGCGAGAGTTAGGCATGTTCATTCATGCTAGTGCCGCGAGCACTCAGGATCCTTAAACCTTGGATTCCAAAGTGTTAAATCATGGCCGTCGATGTCGATGTATCTTTAAACCCCAAACCCAGATCTTGAATATAAAAACCCAACCGTACCACGTCAGCAATTCTGAGTGGAGCCCTGTGCAGCACTAAAATCAAAGCCTTGAACACCAAGGAATCGTGAGGTCGATCTGCAGACCCTCGCTTCGAAGAGTTGCGATGGATCAAGGAGGCCAGCTGAGAATATGGAAGCCTGGTTCATGTTGTAAAGGGAGATTAGAAAGCGGGGGGGTGCGCAGGGCGCCGTGTTGCTTTGCAGGCTTAAACGCCAAGGGAATCGATGTTATTGGCACGACACCCAGAAAAAAAACAGTGTTGTAGCGCCTGCCTTGAACTACTGCAAGCTGGACACACTAGAATGTTTGTCAAGCCTAATCTAAACCCGATCAAAGTCAATCATGTGGGGGCCTGATGGGGCCTGAACACCGATATCATGAAACCTGAAGCCTTAAACAACTAAGAGCCCGGAAAAGAAGAATAAGCATACAACGAGACGGCATTCCTCTAGCATCTTCGTGCGCCGGTGGCGAGGAAAGTCACTTTGTGAGGTCGGAAGGGCACTCGGCATGTTTGACCATAACAATAGCAAGAACATGAAAATCTGAGGAACTACCTCAATTGTTCCTCAGGACTCGTTATTAGAATCATACTATCATGACCCCCCAAACCCCGTTCGAATTATCAAGGCCTAGGTCTAGGTTAGTATCGGGTTTAGGGTTCAGGGTTTAAGGTTTAGATCGCTGTAGCGGCCTCCAGAGAAAACTTCAGTTTTGCTCAAGCAATATCTTGCACCTAAACTGAGGAGGCTGGTTTTGACAAACTTCTTGTCATACAGAAGCCTGCATGCAAGGGCCACTCTCCAGCACAGAGCCAGTAAAATTAGCCCGAAGCGTCTCCCGGCGCTTGAAGCCGTGAACCTTTGCACAGGACCTGAGAGTGCCGCGTTTCCATTTCAATCCAGAGAGGACCCAAAGGAGCTTTAGAGTTCAACACGGAATCTCATGTGCCCTGAGGCCGTTGACCTGAAAACTTTGATACGCTCCTTTGGTCCTCAGGCGTAGTTTATAGTCATTCGCCTAGCAAGGGAGCGTGCCCCCGCAAGCTCTTACACTGCAGCTCCCGCTCTTCAATTCCCCCGGGCCCCGGGCTGCTGCGAAGGATCGTTCCAAGGGCCCCCCTTTAGGATCTAGAGTTTACTTTAGTATTAAACTACCATAAATAGCCTCCTTCTTTGCAAAATCCTTCTTATACTATGAAACCTAATCTAGAGTTAAAAGGGGAAAGGTAATTCAAGGTAGAGGCCCAGGTTGGAATTTGATTGAGCCCGTACTTCCCGGAACTTTCAAGGGTTGCAGTAACTTAACCCGAAATAACCTACTGTTTGCACGCGTTTGTACATGCCCGGAATCATCTACCCGAGGCCTTAAAAGCATGCTGCCCGGAACCAAAGCCCCAAGACCCTAAGACCCAATCCCGCACCTTCAGTTCTGGACCCCGCAACTACTCTTACACTCCCCACACCACAAAAGCCACAGCTGCAGCCCTCAACTGCCAGTGGACTGAAGCCTGGACCGGTGTTAGGGTTTAGGGCTAAGGCTTTAGAAGTTGAGAAACCTAAGCCCTTACTCGTAATCCACATGTTTCAGTAAAGCCCTACACCCTACCTTTAACTACCAAGACCTACTTTTGTAGGGTCCCTATAAATCCTAACCTGTCAGGGTTCACAATAAGAGCCTAAAAGTAGAGCATGGTAGCTTCAGGTACCCTGCTGAACCACGAATCTGCCAGCCTGAACCCTCTGCTGTAAACCCTCTAAGCTTAGGGTTTAGGGTTTAGGGTTGAGCACAAAAAAACCCTTAAGCCCCTCTGAAACCTACTAAACCCTTCAACTTTTCAACCCGGAAGCCATTCAGCTCCTCAACCCTAAGCCCTAAACTCTTCAACTCTTAAGCCACTAATCCCGTGAACCCTAAACCCTCTGTTGAACCCTAAACTAGCCCCTGAACCCTCAACCCTAAACCGTCATCTTCAGATCAGGGCCCCCAAAAGCACTTCGCAGAACCACCCCGATTCCCGGAGCTGACACAGCGCCTGCGAAAAAGGTGTTGCGCTTCCTGTGGGGTTGCGGATGTAAGGTGTAGTTTTGGATAGGGGTTGGGGGTTTTGTGAAGATTAGGACCTTAACCTTTAAGTGGGGGGGGGGGCCATAACAACGCATCCTTGGGTTTCAAGTGTGTGGTTCAGCAGGTTGCTGTTACCTAAACCCCCCAAAGTAGGTAAAATAATGGCCCCTATACCCATAAAAGGCTATTATTCTACATACTTTTGGGGTCCAGGTATCTGGCTTCTGGACTCCGTGGTCTTGGGTTCGAGGTCTTGAATCGAGGCCTTGGGGGCGCTGGAGTTTCCGGTAAGATATCGGGGCCTTAACAATGACCTATACTATTTTGGGGGTTCCTTGTTATAATTATAGTATAATGGGCCCCAAAACCCTATTCGAATTATTAAGGCCCCTCTAGTAGATCTTCTGCTTCAGGTGTCGTTCATTCCAGTTCCTTTGACTTTGTGGCCTCGGTTCGGTTGTTCTGTGCTACAGGATCGGAGGCATAAGACTGGTGAGCCCGAACAAGGAACTGCCTCCGAGAGCATATGTAAGTGTGCATCTTGTCGTCATTTTTGGCCCAAGCAGGTGGAGGGTTTGCGGCGTGAAGCCGGAATCCCTACGCCTTGCTTTAGGCATCGGAATTTTTGCTAGCTCTACTCTTTGGTACCAATCCCCTCTACGGCGCTGCTATCCCAAACCGCTTGCCCGCAGTCCTCAACCCAGAGATCTCCCTTGCAAGTTCCCACCTGTCCCCCCGCTCCCCGGCTTCGCATCCAGAAGCCTTTCATGGTCGCGTGTTCTCCGGCCGACCTGGCCTAGGAATAGTCTTCCCACGCAGTCCCTCGAAATATATACATACATGGACGGACGGACGGACGGACGGACGGACAGACATGTATATTCACTTACTGTTGTGTTGTTAAGTGTTCGTGTGCTCGCATCAAGCAAATTATTCTACTTGTCAAGCCTCCTACATGTGACGTTAGAATCCTAATAGGGCCTCGATCAGAGTAGAAGCGAGAGCTCATGGCGCTGGCCTCGAGGTCGGAGAGAAGGGCTTCAGGGTTTGAGGATCTTTGGGCCTTAGGCTTTGGGGTCTGGGGTTTGAGGTTTTATTTAAATGTATAAGAGTCGAGCAGTCTGGGGGTTCAGGAATTTATGGCCTTGAAGGCCTTATGACTTTGACCTGTTTCGGTCTGTATTCTCGTGGTTAAACCGCCCCGAAACGTCAACACACATCGCGGAGTTAGATTATGTAGGGTTCCGCCCAAAGACTCAAACAGCCCAGTGATGAAGAATAGACCTTAAATTCATTATGTTTAAGGGTATATGTCTTTCTTTGTACATGTATGTACATATGTTATTGATTTGTTGTCTGTGTATACATATATATAATATAATATAATATAATATATAAAATAACATAATATACTATACTATACTATAATATAATATATATATATATATGTATATATATATACATGCGCACATACATCCGTTTATTTAAGATATGTGTTAACTCACCAACCTCGTGGGTGTAACTATTGGAAAGAGTAAGTGGTCTTTGTGATTGCTGCTTCAGGTATCCATTATTGAACTGTTCTTCATCATCTTCGGAGTTTAGGGTTTAGGGTTTAGGGCTAGGGTTTAGGCTTTATATTTAGAGTTTAAGGTTTGGGGTTTAGGGTTTCGTCTGGGAGTTCATGGGATGGTACGTTTCGGCCCCGACAAGAGGAGCATAGAAGTATGGGAAGGAGCTAAGGAACCCTTCACCTGAAGCCGACTACACATTGAAATGCTAAAAAGGCCCGGACAAGTCGAAGCCTGAAACCCCCCCCCTAAAGGGACCCTAAATAGGGGACCCTAGTATAGTACCCTAAATAGTAGGATCCTTATTTATAAGGATTCCAAAATACCGTACCCCGAATTTTCGGAAACCCCCAACTATGAGGCTTCCGACGCAGCCCCAGACGCTGTCGTCACCTCCTGGTGCCCTCGTCGCTGAGGCTTGGGCGTCGTCTTCGCCGGTTTCGATCGAGGTGTTGGGAAGAGTTATGTTCGAGGTCAGTGTTTGCTGCCCCGTTTCATGCCCAAGATCAGATTGGAATATAATGAAAGCTTGAATAATTGCCTGCGAAGTCCTTCAGGCCAAAACAACACCCCATTCTATTTTGTATACCCCTATGGCACTGCATCCGAGTGCTTGACTTTCATTTCTGCGACTTTTCATCTGACGCCCTGCTGCGCAAACCCTAAACCCTAAACCCCTGAACCCCTAAACCCTAAACTCCTAAACCCTAAACCCCAAAGCCCCATTGCAGAGGCGCCTCCCCAACTGGCGCCTCAGAGGCCGTTGTCGAAGGAGTGGCTGCAAGCGCCGCGGAGTTTGGGGTTTCAGTGGCTTACCATGATAGGCTTTCAATAGTTTTTGATAGTTTGTTTGGGTCTTAGGTATATCTCAACGTATGTTGTTGTACGCTGTGACAGTCTATTCTAGTGTCTAATGATATTACAGCTTGTGGTGTGGTGCAAAGGCTGAGCAATGCAGGGAGCTTTGTACATCCCGCTTATAACCATCTAATATGAGACACCCAACTAAATGTTCTAGCCGTCGCAAGGAGGCTTTTGCCGGCGTCTCCCTGGTGGCCGCAGCTCTTTGCACTAGGCAGCGAAGATTCGAGGTCGTCATGCAGTTTAGGGTTTAAGGGTCACGGTTTCCAGATTCTGAGTGTGCTCAGGGAATGTGGGGGCTTGGGTATTCAGGTTCCAGTGGAGCCAACCAACCCCTTATCTCTGCAGATCTGACCCTTTTTGTCGAGTGCTCCGAGGTGGGGTCGTCTTGGGAAACTCTGCGTTCCCCTAGGCCTTCGTCATTTGGGTCCTTTGGTGTTTCTTGCTTCTGTCCGGGAGATGACCACCCAGCCACACAGAGAAAGACAGTTGTACAGACTGTCGTGATTCCTGCTTGGCCGCTTGCCCCGGTGCTTACCTATCTGCCATGAAAGCATCATATGCAAAACCCTGTACCCTGCACCTCTCGATGCCCCTCCACTCCCTCTGCCAAGGCCCTTTTCTGCCGCTCTCAACCCTAAACCCTAAACCCTCTAGCAAAGTTCAAGAAACTTCCAAAAGAGAGGCTTCGTCGAAGACCCGGCCGTGCATCGGCAGTTCAGGCTCCACCTGAGATCGAGTGATCGGCTTTGTGCTTCAGGGTTTATAGAACTTGAGGGTTTTAGTTAGTGGGGAGCGCTGCAGGTCCAGGCATTGTATGATTTAAGGGTACGCGCTTGAGGCATTTAGTTAGGGCTTGAGGCCTTCATGTTCATAATGCTAAGGATCTAGGAGTTGAAGCTTTAGATCGTTTGGAGTTTATGCTGTTTACTGCGATTCTGGCACTGCCTCACATCTTCAGCATTCCTGTTCCGAACACTTGTTTTGGATGCACTTAGAAGGGGCATGCACGGACTCGGGTATAAGCGGACAAAGGGCTTTCTTTCCACAGGGTTCTACCGCAATGGTTCCTCGGGTCAGCTTCTTTAGGATTTTCAGGCGTGCGCTGGGATCTTGACATGCACCATGGTTTATTAACCTGTACCCCGCCGAAGGCACCAGTCGAATTGTTGAGGCCTCTATTCTGTGTTGATTTTAAGGACCTTGCACAACTGTAAACTAAGCCCTGAATCGATTCCTTTGTACTTAGCCCATGTTGTCCAAGGAGGAAGTCGGAGAGACTGTTCTCAAGCAGTTACAACAATTTCTTAGAGTTGTTAGGGCTGTTAGGGCTCAGGGCTTATGGGGTTTAGGTTAGGTTGGCCAACATGCCCCAGGCCAGCAGTCTAGGTAGAATGCACCCGCCGTCTAGGAAGCTTGCCTCCCATCCCTGGATCCCCTCCACATTTTATGAGTGATGCCAGGCCAGGCTTTGAGCATCTGTGGGTGGGGCCGATTTTCGGCTCAAATTCCGTAGTCTGCATACGACCTGCGCCCCTGCTACCTACCAGCGGGCACCGATTCCATACGACACCTCATCGAGAGGTTCTTGGGCGAAACTCCTCGCCCCTCTTCTCATCTAGACCGCTACACCGCGGTCTTTGCCTGACTTCTGGACCGCCTCGGTCCTTTCCTTGCTCTTCTCCTTCACGATGGTTGCTATGGTCGCAGAGCCCATGGGCAGCCTGCCCGGAACCCCCTTCGAGCCCTTCGAGCCTATGAAGGTGCGATGGGGGGGAGATTCGGTTCATGTGTTTATTCAATAAATTCAATCAATAGTTGAAGAGTATACCCTTATTCCCCTATACATAATAATCTACGGCTATGTAGGATTTTGTGCATCGTACTGCCTGTGAACTTGACCGGCGGATCCGGGAAGCAGAGGTGTGGATTCTTACATTGGACGGTACTGCGGTTTTCCTGGGGGATCGGAGGGGATGTCGGGCTCAAGGTATTTAGGGCTTGTGGAGTTTTTGGGTTTAATGGTCTATAAGGGGTTTTAGGGTTTTTGGGTTTAATGGTCTATAAGGGTTTAGGGTTTTGGGGTTTAATGGTCTATAAGGGCTTTAGGGTTTTTTGGGTTTAATGGTCTATAAGGGTTTAGGGTTTTGGGGTTTAGTGGTCTATAAGGGCTTTAGGGTTTTTGGGGTTTAATGGTCTATAAGGGGTTTAGGGTTTTGGGGTTTAATGGTCTGTAAGGGCTTTAGGGTTTTTGGGGTTTAATGGTCTATAAGGGGTTTAGGGTTTTTGGGTTTAATGGTCTATAAGGGGTTNAGGGGTTTAGGGTTTTGGGGTTTAATGGTCTGTAAGGGCTTTAGGGTTTTTGGGGTTTAATGGTCTATAAGGGGTTTAGGGTTTTTGGGTTTAATGGTCTATAAGGGGTTTAGGGTTTTGAGGGTTTAATGGTCTATAAGGGGTTTAGGGTTTTTGGGTTTAATGGTCTATAAGGGGTTTAGGGTTTTTGGGTTTAATGGTCTATAAGGGCTTTAGGGTTTTTGGGGTTTAATGGTCTATAAGGGGTTTAGGGTTTTTGGGGTTTAATGGTCTATAAGGGGTTTAGGGTTTTTGGGGTTTAATGGTCTATAAGGGGTTTAGGGTTTTTGGGTTTAATTGTCTATAAGGGGTTTAGGGTTTTTGGGTTTAATGGTCTATAAGGGGTTTAGGGTTTTTGGGGTTTAATGGTCTATAAGGGGTTTTTGGTTTTTGGGGTTTAGTGGTCTATAAGGGGTTTAGGGTTTTGGGGTTTAATGGTCTGTAAGGGCTTTAGGGTTTTTGGGGTTTAATGGTCTATAAGGGGTTTAGGGTTTTTGGGTTTAATGGTCTATAAGGGGTTTAGGGTTTTTGGGGTTTAATGGTCTATAAGGGGTTTAGGGTTTTTGGGTTTAATGGTCTATAAGGGGTTTAGGGTTTTTGGGTTTAAAGGTTTATAAGGGGTTTAGGGTGTTTGGGGTTTAAAGGTCTATAAGGGGTTTAGGGTTTTTGGGTTTAATGGTCTATAAGGGGTTTAGGGTTTTTGGGTTTAATGGTCTATAAGGGGTTTAGGGTTTTGGGGGTTTAATGGTCTGTAAGGGGTTTAGGGTTTTTGGGTTTAATGGTCTATAAGGGGTTTAGGGTTTTTTGTGTTTAATGGTCTATAAGGGGTTTAGGGTTTTTGGGTTTAATGGTCTATAAGGGGTTTAGGGTTTTTGGGTTTAATGGTCTATAAGGGGTTTAGGGTTTTTGGGTTTAATGGTCTATAAGGGGTTTAGGGTTTTTGGGGTTTAATGGTCTATAAGGGGTTTAGGGTTTTTGGGTTTAATGGTCTATAAGGGGTTTAGGGTTTTTGGGGTTTAATGGTCTATAAGGGGTTTAGGGTTTTTGGGTTTAATGGTCTATAAGGGGTTTAGGGTTTTTGGGGTTAATGGTCTATAAGGGGTTTAGGGTTTTTGGGGTTTAATGGTCTATAAGGGGTTTAGGGTTTTGGGGTTTAATGGTCTATAAGGNGTTTAGGGTTTTTGGGGTTAATGGTCTATAAGGGGTTTAGGGTTTTTGGGGTTTAATGGTCTATAAGGGGTTTAGGGTTTTGGGGTTTAATGGTCTATAAGGGGTTTAGGGTTTTTGGGTTTAATGGTCTATAAGGGGTTTAGGGTTTTTGGGGTTTAATGGTCTATAAGGGGTTTAGGGTTTTTGGGGTTAATGGTCTATAAGGGGTTTAGGGTTTTTGGGGTTAATGGTCTATAAGGGGTTTAGGGTTTTTGGGGTTTAATGGTCTATAAGGGGTTTAGGGTTTTGGGGTTTAATGGTCTATAAGGGGTTTAGGGTTTTTGGATTTAATGGTCTATAAGGGGTTTAGGGTTTTTGGGGTTTAATGGTCTATAAGGGGTTTAGGGTTTTTGGGGTTTAATGGTCTATAAGGGGTTTAGGGTTTTTGGGGTTCATGGTCTATAAGGGGTTTAGGGTTTTTGGGGTTAATGGTCTATAAGGGGTTTAGGGTTTTTGGGTTTAAAGGTCTATACGGGGTTTAGGGTTTTTGGGGTTTAAAGGTCTATACGGGGTTTAGGGTTTTGGGGTTTAATGGTCTATAAGGGGTTTAGGGTTTTTGGGTTTAAAGGTCTATAAGGGGTTTAGGGTTTTTGGGGTTTAAAGGTCTATAAGGGGTTTAGGGTTTTTGGGGTTTAATGGTCTATAAGGGGTTTAGGGTTTTGGGGTTTAATGGTCTATAAGGGGTTTAGGGTTTTTGGGGTTTAATGGTCTATAAGGGGTTTAGGGTTTTGGGGTTTAATGGTCTATAAGGGGTTTAGGGTTTTTGGGGTTTAATGGTCTATAAGGGGTTTAGGGTTTTGGGGTTTAATGGTCTATAAGGGGTTTAGGGGTTTTGGGTTTAAAGGTCTATAAGGGGTTTAGGGTTTTTGGGGTTAATGGTCTATAAGGGGTTTAGGGTTTTTGGGGTTTAATGGTCTATAAGGGGTTTAGGGTTTTGGGGTTTAATGGTCTATAAGGGGTTTNGGGGTTTAGGGTTTTTGGGGTTTAATGGTCTATAAGGGGTTTAGGGTTTTGGGGTTTAATGGTCTATAAGGGGTTTAGGGTTTTTGGGGTTTAATGGTCTATAAGGGGTTTAGGGTTTTTGGGGTTTAATGGTCTATAAGGGGTTTAGGGTTTTTGGGGTTAATGGTCTATAAGGGGTTTAGGGTTTTTGGGGTTTAATGGTCTATAAGGGGTTTAGGGTTTTTGGGGTTAATGGTCTATAAGGGGTTTAGGGTTTTTGGGGTTAATGGTCTATAAGGGGTTTAGGGTTTTTGGGGTTAATGGTCTATAAGGGGTTTAGGGTTTTTGGGTTTAAAGGTCTATAAGGGGTTTAGGGTTTTTGGGGTTTAATGGTCTATAAGGGGTTTAGGGTTTTGGGGTTTAATGGTCTATAAGGGGTTTAGGGTTTTTGGGTTTAAAGGTTTATAAGGGGTTTAGGGTGTTTGGGGTTTAAAGGTCTATAAGGGGTTTAGGGTTTTGGGGGTTTAAAGGTCTATAAGGGGTTTAGGGTTTTTGGGGTTTAATGGTCTAGGGTCGGTTTCGCATCGGTCTTAGCCTGAGAGCAGAGGTCTTCCCTGTCAGCGGAAACCAGGTCCAGCCATCCGATATGGTATCCCTGCTGAAGCACCCTGGCAGCAAACTTCTTGAGATCAGCAAGGAAATTCGAAAGCAGCAGCTCTTAAAGAAAAAACATATTCTATGACGTACCCCAAAACCATACATAGTCTAATGGTGATGTGTTTACAATCCTTACCAAATCCTATCCTAATTAACACGGCCCTGTATCACTTGCTTGCAATGGTTCCTCTTCAACGGCCGACTGCTACACCCTAACAGGCGTTTCCCGAAGGGTCCAAAACCCTAAATGGAGCCACGGTATAGGGTCCAGCGATTGGAAGGTCGGATTGAATGACGAGTAGTGCTATGCTGTAGGGTTTTCGTCAGTATCCCGAGCATCCACAACATGCCCCGCAACGTTATTACACACCCCAACAGTCCCCACCACAGTATTCTATTTCTGAAGGCCTCTGCCTAAACTCCCCAAAAGTAGGTAAAATAATGGCCCAACACAAACCCTAAACCCTAAACCCTCTACATACTTGTGGGGTCCAGGTGTGTGTTCAACTATTCGCGTCGGTCTGGGCTGCAGGTCCTTTGAAGAGCCAGGAGCAGCTCTGGGGCTTCTCCGCTACTCTTGGTATTTCCTAGACCCCCCAAAAGTAGGTAAAATAATGGCCCAAAACTTAAAAAAAGGCTACTATTCTACATACTTTTGGGGTCCAGGTAGGGTTTAGGGTTATCGTTAAACTGCTGCTGCTACAATTATACAATTATTGACAGCATTGCTGTTGCAGTTAGTCTGCGAGTGTTCAGCGCTCAGCTCATAGGTTGGGACTTCTGTGGCTTGATAGGATCGAAATTCCTCAACTGCGCCCCGAGTTCTGAATCCGCAAGACTCTACCCGCACTATTCCCTAAGGGTTCCGCTGTTATACCATATTAGACCTATACTATGCCACAAACACCCTATACTCTAATTCTTAGGGCCCGAGATGAACTTAAATCTAGGTCCCAATGAGACTTCGAACTGAGGCTCATCCAGGATGGGAACACTTACAACTTCGATAGCAGCTTGAACAACGTGGCGCGAAGCTCAGACGACTCTCCGAAGTTTGTGCTCCTATCATCTGGCGTTCTGGAGGTGCCCTGAACCCGAAACGTTGAGCTCTGCAGTCCGAACTGTGTAGCAGACCCTGAATCGGCCTGAAGTGTCACCTTTTCATAGTCCCTGCCCCCTGACACCCGAAACCGCAAACTGGTCCTATTGTTGTGTAGCCGTGCTGCAGTATACTTCAGAAGCTTACTTCGGTCATGAATGCAAGCCAAAGACGACGCCTGAAACTCCCAATTTAAACATAGACGAGCTGGCAACAACAGTAGTTCTTTTCTCATACTTGAGGGACCACGGGACTTCAGAGATAATGGGGCTAACAGCTAGATGAAGAAGGTAAAGTGCTTATAGCTTTTGCCGTAGTGTCTAAGTCCCATAGAACATATTGTATATGACATATTATAATGTAGAATAAGTTAACAGGATACAGTTGAATATAACAAAATCCAAGATACGATCAGCTTATATAATGTAATATCTGACATTGCATGCATGTACGTAGGTATGTACGTAGGTATGTATGTATGCATGCATGCACATATATGTACATGTAATTACATACATACAATGTAACATATCCGTATACACCATGAATCGTTAACAGAAAGCCATACCAGCATCAAGCTTCGCCGAGATGAAGCTGCAGATTACGGAGCCGCAGTTCGTGAACCTGTCGGCAGGTCCTGTGGGTTGGAGATGGGGCTTCAAAACCAAGAGTTCAGAGATTTTAGGTGTCAGAAAACAAGCCCAAAGGGTCCATGTAGTGGTTTCGTATGTACTTTGGGGGCCAGGTATATCTACTAAGTAGCTGCTATATTGGTACTTGGACCCTTTGGGAAGAACTTAAGAAAAATTTAGGCTGTAGCACACCAAGAGCTTTGGATTTCTTAGCGTTTTGGGAGCTTGGAGTTCAGGGTTCAGGGTTTAGGGTTTAGGGTTTGGGGTTTAGGGTTTAGGGTTTTGATTTTGGTGTCGCTTTGGGGTCCAGACTTCAGGGATTGGTAGTAAAACCTAAGCCTAAAGCCCCAAACTCTGAACTCTAAACCCTCAACCCCAAACCCTAAACCCTATATAAGGGGTGAATATACGAGGGGCTTGGGATTCAGGAGCTGGCGACTTGGGGTTGGGGGTTTGCCGTGTGGAATCTGACGGTTGCCATTCGGGGGTTGAGGTGGTTGGTAGTATTGGAAGAGCTGCATGCTGTATCATCCGTAGAACATGTCTGAGCCCCCCTAAGTCGGTTTCACCATAATCTTGGTTTGAAGCCCAAAGATGCATTCGTGAACCCCGAACGCAAATGTCCACCGCCATTGCGCTAGGATCACCTTTATGATCCGTCATATTGTCTGATCCATGTTCACAAATCAGATGAGCCCGCCCCGCGCCGCACGCGGAAGAAGAAGAACGCCAACCGCAAAGGCCTGCAGGGTTTGGGTGCAGTGCATGAACTACATGAAAGGATGACGGCATGAGTACCACAACGCTGCCCATACTAATGAGAACAATAGTACTACTAACAGCACTACGGTTAGTGCCAGCCGTACTCCTATTAACAATACTACATAACATAGGACGACCCACCGCCAGCAGCAGCATAGTCATCACCATCATCATCTGCATCACCATCATCATCACCATCATCTCTTTCTTCATCATCATCATCATCATCATAATCATCGTCTTCATCGCCCTCACCATCTTGGTCATCGTCAGCCATCGCCATCGCCGCTGTCAGCATAGTCGCAATCCCAGTTACGGTGCTGGACATAGTAATTGCAAACCGGCAGTAGAGGCAGCAAGCTGTACAGACACGGTGGGTCATGGGTGCTTGTAAGTCCCATGTGCAGTTTCTGGTTTTGAGTCAAGCTGGTGCCCACGGACGGCGACACGGACTGACGGCCCCCTTCCCATCAACATCATCGTCACAAGCATCATCACCATAATCATCATCATACTCGTCCTGACCGTGATCTTCGTGCTCAGGGGTCATGCCACGACGATGCCGTGAGTCGCGAGCAGACTCAGGATCACAACATGTTGGAGTTCAGGATCATGGCCAGGATCATGCCAAGCATGTTCATCACATGACGAGGACGATATCGTTTCTGAGCATCATGTTGAGGAGTACTGTAATGATCAAGACCTCCTCCTCCTCCTTCATCATCTCAATCATCGTCATCATCTTCATCAGCATTATCATCTCATCAGGAACACCATCACCATCACCTTCATCCACATCACCATCACACAAGGTAGCGGTGCTGACGACAGCATCACTCAGGCGAAAGGATGGCTTTTAGCCTATCAGCGTTGGTCTTATGATGAAGGACAAAAATCGTAGTAACCTGTCCAAAATACCTTCAGTCATAAGCACCAACTGCAAAATACCTTACATTCGGAGTCCGAAATCAAGTAGAATAGAGCTCCACACCCCTCAACCTCCGTTGCAATCCGAAACTCCCAGGCCCTAAAGCCCAACTTTCTCTGAGAAGGTGGCTCCAGCCCGAGCTCCGCTTCGTCATCTTCTTCCTCGGAGGCCCATACTTCAAAGTGGGCAGCCCTTACTTTCAAACTGAATCTGAGGGTACCTATTGTCTCAGGCGTCGGTACAAGAAAGAGTCTAATCTGTTTCGAAAGTAGGACATCTAGTCCTTCTAAAGTTTAGAGTGCGATATATACATATATATATACACCTATACATACACATGTATATACATGCATAGATACATACATAATTACATACCTCCATATATATATATATATCCACCTACCTACATACTGTTACATACCTACATACCTACGTACATACATACATGCATACATACATACTTTGAGGCTTCCGTGTACAGGGTATCCAAACCTTATCGGGTTCAGGATTCAGGGTCTGTTCTCGACCCCCTGCATCCCTAATCTCTGCAACCCCAAACCGTCCCAAAGCCTAATCCTAAACACTTAAACTCCGAAGACCCACCCAGAGAGCCCAATACCCCTTAATTAAAGAATATAGCTTAAATCCTAACATGAAGCCCCTAATGATTTAAGGTATATTCCTTAATTAAGGGTTATTGGGCTCTCTGGGCACGCAGGCTAGCCTGGGCAGCCTTGGTCATCCCTGGATGTGCCGTCGGCCCTGTGTCCCTGGGATCCGATTTGAGAGGGTTTCGGTTTCGGGTTTAGCGTTTCGTTTGGATTTGGAGTTTAGGCCGTTTAGGCCTTAAGATTTTTTATGCGTTTACGGCTTAGGGTTCGGCGTGGTTGCTTCAGATATTTAAGGTAGCAGCCGTTTCTTTTGGGTTGGGTTTAGTATGTTGGTTTTCGGGGTTTAGGGTTGACGGTTGAGGGTTTAGAGTGGTTGTTGCAGGGCTGTTTAAAGGTACCCCTTATAGTTTCTGTATACTAGAATACAGCCCAAATGCCGGCACTGTTTATGGTGTAGTTGTGCATTTAGCAGTGCCTTTGGAGTCTCCGGGTTTTAGAGTTCCGGCTTTAGGTAGGTTCACGGTTTGGGGTGATTGCTCTCGAGTATACACAAGTGATGGGCGCCTGTTTCGCTTGCAAGGTTACTCATCCCTCCCGCCTCCCCTGTCAACGAATGCCGCAGTAAGATCCTACATTTTGCCGGAACTCAATGCCCCAAAGCTGAAGAGTCCCAATGCTCTGAACCACCAACTGGCTCCTCTGAATTTGGAGTTTGTCATGTCCACCCAGTCGTATTATTGCATAGAAAAAGGGGGGGCAACACATCAAAAAGCCAGGTCTACGTGGCCACTCACAAGGCGGCCTGCCCCAACGGCTCGGACTGCAACTACTGCCACCTGAGGCAGGAATCGAATCTATAGAGTTTGAAGATTGGGGGTTCGGGCTTCAAGGTTTGGACGGTCTTGCTCACTTTGAGGGTTTCTGTAGAGCTTTTTCGTGGGTGTTTTTCGAGCTTTGTGGCCGTCGGGTTTATGACTTCAGAGTGTGGGGCCCTCCAACAGAGCACCTGGCATCCTGGTCCAGCCCTGAGCGATGATAGTGGTGCTACCGATGGTACATCTATATCTATTTCCATTTCTACTATCTGTATCTGGATCAACATATATCTACGTGTATATATATATACAGCTGTATTTACATCTGTATGTTATATGTGTATATTATATATATATATATACACATACATATTGTACAAGATAGAGAGAGAGAGAGATAGAGACCCCTGCAAACCCTGAAGCCCCAACCTAACCCCCCTACAACGAAAGCTTCACTTGCCAAACCTACACCCTCGAACTCTTCAGACTGTAGGCACCTAGTCCACAATCCCAAGCAGGCATCCGCAACGGCGCGCCACCTTCGACAAACGTCAGCGCGAGCTACCTGCTAGAAGTGGTTCTGGCAGAAGGGTTATGGTTTTTGCCCGGTATCTCGCAGTTACACTGGCCCACTGCGATACTGAATCCTAAACCAGACCCCAAAACTACTAATTCTCACGGGTCGAGGAAGAACGGGGCCCGTGCGTGAGGCTATTCCAAAAGGACTTGCTTTCGAGACTTGAGACGTGATGCTGTGTTTTCAAGGATGAACGAACCCATCCAAGGGGCGAACACCAAGCGTCTTTCACAAGAAAAACGCATGCACAAAATAGCACAACAATCACTTAGGTGTCTTGTAGGTGGGTCGGTAGGTGGGTAGGTAGGTTGGTGGGTAAGTAGGGCAGCAATTAGGTAGGACGGGGCCGCAAGTCCAGCGGCGGACATCAAACAGCCGCCTGGTCCAAAGCCCGAGTGGGCATTGGGAGCAACGATGTGTCGGAGTCTGTCCCGGCCCAAGCTTGCAGTTTCTGCTGGCCAGGTTGCAGACGGTGACTCTCATGCTCTTGCGTTTCTCGTGGCCGACCAAAGCCAGGCTGAACGATGCTGCCAGTGATAAAGTGCAAGGCGAACTGCACGATGCACTGGGGAAGGACAGTTTGCTGAATTATGCGAACCGGACATAAGACTCGATCATGCTGGACAGTGAGCATGATTGAGCATTTCCGCCTCGTGCAGATGGAGTTGCTGGGCAGCTCATCGGCGGTTTACAGCCGTCACCTTGTGTCTGAAATGGCAATGGGCATCACGCTTGTGAGCAAGGCCCTGCTGCAAGATGTGCAGCAATGGGAGGCCAACCAGCAGGCTAAGGCTAAAGCCGTGAAAGATGAACGATGTGAGCAAGAGAGGATTGCAAAAACGAAGACAACTTCGGATGAAAGTGCGGCGATGTCAGCCGCTGACAAGGCTGCAAAGAGCTCAACGAGCAACGCGTGCCTGACCAGGCCTAGCGAGAACCAGGCACCGGTGATTCAAGATCATGATGTGAGGTCTTTTGCCGCAGGGCTTTTGTCCTCATGATTCAGCCATGGTCAGCAATACAGTGACCGTGTTGCGCTTCCGGAAGGGACAGGAGACGAAAGTGATGGATGCCGCCCCGATGCATATATCTATCCCAACCGAACTAAACATGGGTATGTGCAGGCCATCAACACTGTAGCTAGCTGCACATGTAACGTGCGCCTGATGTCTCCGCATGTGGTGTGCGCGTTGCTGTACAATGGCTGAAACATGCTAAGACACTCATGGATTTCGGCAAGAAGTTTGAATTTTATGTTGGCCACGTGACCACGAACCACATCAGTGCTGGATACTGATGGAGTTTCCAGCTGGAGCGCTGGGCTTGAGTGCCCCGCTGATGAACGAGGTTGACTGCTGCATCCAAAATGCTGTCGGCAAGCCGTCCGCCAGTTTCGTGCTGGACCGCGCAGATGTGACTTCATCACCACCCGTTTTGTTCAAGTCAAATGCTGTCATTGTGGCATGGAGCGAGGCAGGCTGGGAGGAAGAAATACCGGCTTGTAGCAACTCATGCCGGGAAAAGGAAAAATGTGAAACTCCAGGGTGCCGTCTTGCCAACATTGCAGGGCAACATCCCAAAGTGCTCTAATTCTGAATCTGTCCTTTTGGTTGTTTCGAGCTTTGATTTGCCTCCCGACAGCCCACGCTGCACCTGCTTATGAACTATGACATTGCGGGGAATCTTAGAGCCTTCTACTATTACAGGCAAGGATCCAAGCATGTCGCCGCAATCAGCTACATACGCTTCCACTCTGCGTGAAGAGGGAGCTGGAAAGACGTTTTGGAGTGACCGGGCGAGTGGCATCTGCCGCCTTACCCAGTAATTAGTATCATTTTCGCAGTTTAAGGACCTAAGGATTGCGGGCCTTGCGGGTGCAACATGACTGGATTGTTGGACGATATTTTGCAAAACCCGCTTTGCACGCGCATCTTGGGGTATGCCGTGCCATGTGGTACTAGCAGTGACCATTTGGGCTACAAGGTGAATTCGACGTATGCACGAAACATGCCAGAAGCGACCTTGAAAGAGGTGAATACTGCAGCATCCCGGGCTCCTTCCTCCAGCACATTCAATGGGTCACTTCAAGCGTGAAATCAGAAGCAAGGATGTTGCATTTCAGCTTTTTCTGGCGGTAAATTGAGTCAAAAAAAATTTGGTTTCGAAACGAGCTTTCCACTATATTCCTCAACCCGTGAAAATTTGCACGCAAGCCTTGGACTAAATCCTGAAACACGAAACCCTAAGTCTGCAGCCCTACACCCGATGAGCCTTACGCCCTTGAGCCCTGAACCATAAATCGATTGCCTGAACGCGGAATTGAAAACCCTGAACGTTGAAGCCATAATAACCCGAACCAATCATAACCCCAACCCGGCAGTGTTTGCTCAGAGGTTTTTCCGGTCTTTGGAAGAAGGCGACCTCCTGTCTGCTGCTTGGGCTGCACGGTGTAGGGAATCGAGTTTCGGGAATTGGATTCATGAGTTGGCGTCTTGGTCTTGGGGTTGACACTCAGGACTTTGACGAAAAATTTTGGGGTAGGCCTGTGATTATGAGCTTGAAGATTTGATGCTCCAACCCCTTTTCAGAAGTCATATTTCTCGTAGTGAGTTGTGTTGTGAAACCTGGTTCTTTATCTTTATATGTATGTATACATATATCTGCACATGCGCGCAGGCATGCATACACCCATACAGACAGACATGCCTGCCTGCATGCCGGCCAACTTACATACCTGCACAGATACGTACGCATTGTAGATGACCGTGAGACCTTTCAGTTACATGTCAAGTGTATACACAAAACCTGTAATTTGTGTATGTACGTATGTATGTATGTACGTATGTATGCATGTATGGATGTATCCATGTATGCATGAATGCAGGTATGTATGGGTGGATGGATGGATGGATGGATGATGCATGCATGCATGCATGCATGTGTGTATTCATGTATGCATGTATGTTTGTACGTATGTATGTATGCACGCATAGATGGATGGATGGATGGATGGATAGATGGATGGATAGATGGATGGATGGATACATGGATACATGGATACATGGATACATGGATACATGGATACATGGATACATGGATACATGCATGCACGCACACACGGACAGACGGATGGATGGATGGATGGATGGATGGATGGATGGATGATGCATGCATGTATGTATGTAACTTATGCATGCATGTATACTATGAATGATATATATGTATATATGTATATATGTATAGATGTATATAGGTATATAGGTATATAGGTATATAGGTATATAGGTATATAGGTATATAGGTATATAGGTATATAGGTATATAGGTATATAGGTATATAGGTATATAGGTATATAGGTATATAGGTATATATGTATATATGTATATATGTATATATGTACATACATATACGCAGAGAGAGAGAGATAGAGAGGTATACATGGTCACAAGAAGCCACCAATAGCGAGCTTCCAATAAACCTCCAAAGTCTCAAGCTCTGACACGTCCGGACGCTCTTTCAGGTCATCCTTCCCCACCTTAAGACGAAGGCCGCCAGCATGCCTCCCTCGGCGCAGAAGGCTCCACTTTGGGACTTGGGCAGGCTCCTGATACTTGGGGCTACTTTGGTTTTCGAGTTCCTTATAACCCAATAAGCCTGTAGCATCCCGTAGCCCCAAACCCCAGTCCTTAAACCCCAAACCTTCTCCTGAAGCTGCCCACCCTTTCGGCCAGGTTCTGGGGCTCCTCAGCGCGCGTTGCCTTGCGGCGCGCCAGGGCTCCGCTGCCCAGGTGTCGCCTCGTTTCGGGATATTTCGGGAGGGCCTTTATATATAGAAACAGAATAGGGCTCGTTTTTAGAGGGCTTCTAAGGGTGGTGTGCAGAGGACCTTCAACAGTGAGAACAGGGTTTTGGGGTATATTTCTTTAGTACCACCATATCAGGAACCTGTGTAGTGTTGCTGAGGGGATGTATATAGGGTTTTGCGGGTAACGGATGGTTTTAGGGTTTATTCGCGGATATAGGACTTTCACGGGCTTTGGTGTGGTGTTGGATTTCGTCGATTTCAATAATCTGAGCTCTTCGGGTCGCAGTATAACACCATCAGTAGCAGTCTAGGGTTTAGGGTTGAGGGTTGTTGTTCCAAGGTCCCCTGAGGCTAGGACTGCGAAGTAGCCCAGCCTGCCACCAAAGCTGGCCCTTCATTCCCTCACAGATACGTCTTGAGTGTTTCCGAAATCTTGAACCAACAAGCCCGATCCCCAGAACCATCAAGCCCCAAACACTCAACCTTGCTTGACAAGTGTCCGTTCTCACCAAACCCCCTAGTCTCCACCTCGCTGAGTTCACTGCCCGAAATAAGCCTTTTGACATAGAACCCTTAGACCCTGGAGCCAGAAAGCCTAAATCCTTACAGCCCTAAACCCGTAGAGCCCTCGAACTTTAACCCTGAAACTGCAAACCCTGAACCGACAAAGCCCGACCCCAATGCCCAAAGCCCTGGACACAATACAATAACTCAACGCTTCAAAAGAAAGACTTCACCAACCCCTAAGCGCTAAGAAGCCACGTTTCTTGAGGTGGAGCTTCCTGAGAACTTGAATGCCGTCCTGGCGCCGGGGCTGCTCTAAAAGTGCAGGGTTCAATGGAAGACAGGTCCGGGTAAACCACGCGGTGGCATCTTTGCTCTAAGATGGTTTAGGAGGCTAAAGGTTTGCAAAGGAAGTGCAGGGTTCTGTGTGACACATTGCACTAGACTCAGCCTTAACCCCTCGACCACCCTAAGCCCCATGCAAAACCCTAAATCATCCTAAATCTCTTAACCCTGAACTTCTCTGAACCTTCCTTCAAATAGCTTACTGCCGTGATTGGAGGAGCCAGTCCCAAGACCCGAAACTTCGTCCGGATGGCGGTACATAAACTACCCTAATCTTCTGTGTTCCAGGATGCCTTTATGAACTCGGTAGGGATTATAGGGGATCTGGCAAGCAAACAGGCTATGACAGATTTGGGTGTACGCGGATTATAACCCGAAGCCCTCCACCCTACAACCCTGGATCCTAAAAAGCCCTAAAGGTCAAGCCCGAAAGACCAAGACCAGAAATCCAAAAAGCCTGATCCAAGGAGCACATGAACTTCGCCTGGCTGGTCACCCTCGCACCCTGCAAGGTTCGACCCTCAAACTGCAACCCCGAAAGCACAAGAAACTCTGACAAGGTGTACAGTCTGACGGTACATGTACATGTACATGTACATAGATAGAGATAGGTATAGATATATAGATATATAGATATATAGATATATAGATATATAGATATATAGATATATAGATATATATATATATGAATGAATGAGCCCTTTATAAGCTCCAGGCCCGAAGTCCTGCCATGATCCCATCGAGGCCACACAACAACAAACATTTAACCAACGCCTTCTTCAACATCCCACGACGTCCACCCTGAATGCCTGGCATAGCAGCTTCCGTAAAGGAGATGAGTTCAGTGTAGCATCGATGTTTCGAGATTGCGGCCTTGCCTTCGAAGTGGGGTTTGGCATGGTGTAGTTAATACATCCACGGAGCAGGGAGTCTCTATGTGTGTTGAGTTTGAGATCTGGCGTGTTTGAGACACGCCCGAAAAGAAGTCCGAACTCCCAAACGCCTCAGCCGCGGACGGGACCTGTTCGTTTGAAGCGCTGCTTCTCCCAGGTTCCCTTGCCATTGAGCCACGAACCATTGCCCTAAACCCTGAACCCTAAATCCTAAACCCAGAGCCCAAATCCATTGGGGCTCCGGGTTCCCTTGCCTCGGCCGGCATGCCTAAACCTATACCTTCAACGCTGATCTCTGAGCCCTAAACCCTGGAACGGCAGTTCTACAAAAGCCCAATATGACTATGGGTCTCGAGTGTTGGGTATCCCAGTAGAGTCCCTACAATGATCGTATGTAGTTACTATATACCCCGAAGCCCCATTCTAACTAAGTGATACGGTTCATGCAGCTGAGATCCCGTTAAATCCTTCAAGCTCTAAACATTAAGACAACATTACGGCACCAGACATCCAAATATGCTGCAAAATGTCATATCACATCATACAATGTTCTGTGTCATACAGTAGGATATAGCAAAAAACCTAGCTTAAAATCATAGTCTAATGTACTGCAACATAAAAGCGCCCTGCTTGAACCCCAAAAGTTGGTTTGAAAAACGCCTTATCACGGGCCCTTCCCAGTCCTGATGGAACCCTCTTATCGCAGTTGCCAACCCTGCGCCCAGTAACCTCAAACCCAAGACCTTAACCCCTGCAAACATCTAAACCCAAAGCCCTGCACTCGTAGATTCCTATCTACCTTCTGACAACCGCGCGATACCGTAAATCCTACACCCTAATGGCACACCCTATTAAACTGTACGCTTTGAACCCCCTCCCAACCTTCCAGGCCGAATCCCGAAAAAAAAGCGAAACCCTAAACCCCAATCCCTAGACCCTAAACCCAAAGCCCTTTTCAGACTCCTAGCGATGCGGAAAAAGGGTCGTGCAAAAAAAACCAAAACCCTAAACGGCCCTAAACCCCAATCCCTGAACCCTTGATCCAATGCCAGGACGAGCCGGAGGTCGCTGAGGCCATGGAGGCGCTGCGCAGCGACTGCACCGCCGCATAGGCCGGAAGACTGCGCGCTTTTGTCCAATCACCGTCTTGTAGGTGTTATGAGCCATGAGTACAGTCATATATCTGTAGATGTTCGTTGTTCATAGTCTGGGTTCTATGATTTAGAGACCTATTGCGATTTGTTGGGTTTGTTGGGCTTTGGGGGCTTGAAGTGTGCTTGGGGCCGTTATGGCTTTGGGTCCTGAAGGCTCAGGGCATTTAGGCGCTGAGGTACGAGGTTTCGAGATTCAGGGATTTAGCTTTAGAGGGTTCAGGGGTGATGGGCGGGCGCACGGGGCTTTTTTTCATCGAGCAGCTGTTCCAGGTATTTGGTGTTTTGGGTTCTTCTGTGCAGTGGTGTAGTAGTTAATCTGAAGCGGTTGCAGGGGCTTTGGCATGGCTGGGAACGGCAAACCCTCCACCCTCAACAGCCCGTGAACGCTATGTTCCAAATCCGCCAGGTGCCAGGACTCGCAGCGGCGACGAGCTCGTACTCTCAATGAGGGCCGGCATGAGCTGGGAAGACATGAGGACAGCTAGGCAGAAGGACAGTCCTAAACCCCTATAGCCCCAAAAGCACGACCAAGGCGATGTTTTGAATCCCACATCTGATTAAAGGTCTTGCCGACGCAGCTGTCTGCGAACCTGTAGGTTCAGAAGTGTCTTTCCGGGTCCTGACAAGTAGATAGCAACCGGCCAATCAAGAGATGCCTGTTCGTCGGGAGCGGCAGTTGTGAAGAAAATGGTGGGGGAGGATCTGGATGAAGGCTTCTTGGTTGAAGGGTTTCAGAAACCGCCAACTCTAGGTACGATTATCCAGAGGTTGCTTTGAACTTCTCTTGAAGTCTACCTTCCCGGATGCATATGGGCTTTCCTGCATCAAGGAAGCCCCCCAAGGCGAATGGACTGCGAAGCTTGCATCCTTGAGTCGGTTCTCAATCACAAAATAGGGAACCGAAGGACAGGCAAGATCGTGACAACTTACCTTTGGTTAGTAGGGAATGGAGGAATGGGGTACAATTCTAACTATCATTACTACTATTCTTCCATTCCCTACTAACCAAACCCTAAGGGTCCAAGTACCTAATTATTGGGTCCTTTGGACCCTTAGGGAAAGGTAGGACAACGGAGAGCCTAAACCCTGGCCCAGAACAAACACTTGAAGTCTGAGGCCTCACGGTAAAACCCCCGAGGCCTCCGACAGCTACAGCAATCCCAACACTAAATGCCCCCGGACCTGCACCCGCCCTACCTGGACCCCACAAGTATGTAGAATAATGGCCTTTTATAGGTGCTGGGCTATTATTTTACCTACTTTTATTGGGGGTTTAGGTAAGCCCATGCATCCTCAAATCACAGAGGCATGAAGTTGAAAGTGGCTTGTGGGATCTAATGTCGTGCAATCAGATGCCATGCAACCAAGCCAAACCTAACCAAAACCACAAAAGCTAACCTTTTTCTAGTCTAGTCAATCTAGTCGGGCGTACACCTGGAAGATTGATGGGGACCCTTTTGCATGACCACCTGGTTCCCTAAGCCTGACTTGCGAAGCTTTCAAAGAACCCGGGACCCATTTCCTTGTGTCTGCTTATAGCCCAACTCCGAGAGTCCACCCCTCCGGCATCCCGCAGGTGCGTGCCACGCGCGAGGAGGATCCCTGGGTGGCTATGGAACTCAGATAAGCGGCCTTGTGTTTCGAGACATGCAGTGTGGGAACAGGGCTGTTCTAGGTATGAGAAAGGGGGCATCGGAAAAATCTAGCATGCAACGAATTGTTGGGTAATACGGTGTGTTGCAGCAGATTTTCCAGGGGGGGCATGCCGAAGAAGTCACTGGAAAAGGTATTCTTGGGGCTTTTATGTTGCGCCAGTGCTTGAAGACAGCTTGATCATACTGCGTGCCCTGGTTTGCTTGAAGGCTCTGTTGTTCTCCGTTGTTCTGGGCTTTCAAGAGCCGCACGCGGATATTCAGCACTCCATAGGGTCATCAGAACCGAAGTTCGACTTGGTGAATACCAAACTCGAGGCCTCCTTTTTTGGTTGTTGTAGCGGTATCTTGTAAAGTGCCTACATAGGGTCATCATACGGTGATGATGTTGCTGGTGATCGAGTGCTACACTGTCCCCTAATCATCCCTACCTGTCCCCCACCCCAAGAAAGCCTTTCGGGGGCCCTTCACTGACGGGACAACAGCCGAGGAGTGGAAGCCACAGGGATTTATATCTGCCTTAAAGTATCGGGTGATGTTACAATGTTGGCCAGGATGCTACATTATGCGAAGTGGCTTGGAGCCGCCTTAACCGTGCGACTGCAAGAGGCCAAAAGCCAGCCCTCAGCTCCAAAACCCTGAAGCCCTGAGCTTTGAGATCCTGGCATTGAAGCCCTGAAGCCCTGAAGCCCTGAACTCAAATCTTGACGGCAAAATCCTGAACACTAATCCTTGAAGGCCAATCTCTCCAATGCCTACCGCCCTACAGCCCAGCCCTGCCACCACTCCCCCGCCAACAACAAACGTAAAAACCCCAAGCCCCAAACCCTAAATCCTGTAAGCTTTAAAGGCTAAGCCCTAAACCCCCGACCAAAATTGTGAGCACCGATGCCCGTCCTCACTTCTCAGGTCTTGGGAGTTCCCAAGTTTGCAGATGCTGGAGAGGCCTCGCTGAAGCAAGGAGGGGATGTTAGGGCTGAATATGCAGAGGGTTCGGATCTTTGCGTTCAGTATGAGTTTCATGGGATACAGGGGCCCTGTCACTCCAGGATCATCAGAACCCTCAACGTGAAAACTCTACCAGCTAAACACCCTAAGCCCCAGCACCCTTCAAACTCCAACTGAATCCAAGGACCTACAGCAGCCTTCTTTCTTACTTAGTCTCTTTCCACAACTGCCTGAAGTCCTACAAACCCTCGAAATAAAGGCCTTACTTAACCGATGTGTAAAGCCGTTAAAACCCTTACGCAATCCTTAAACTTCAATCAGAAACGTTAAAGGAGGGGTCATGAACCGGACTTCCTGCAGGTGCGGCGGGCCTTTCGAGCACGCGTGCGAGGAGCCCACCCTGACCTCGGAGGCGACCCAGAGAGGCAATCCGACATACGGCTTTTCTGGTGGTTTTTAGAAGGGTGCTATATGTAAATATAGGGTTGTTTAGTCTGTTATAAGGTGTTCAAAACATGTGGCTATCGGAGCCCAGTCAGCATGAGGGTCGTTGTATTATACTGTTAATCCTCGTATGCAGACTACAGAAGCTTTCTAGGGTCCCGTATGTATCCAGTATCAGGGTTTAGGGTCTCTGGTACAGGGATGTTTGTTTCGGATCTGCGATTTCGGGTTCAGGGCTTTGAGGCTAAGAGGGTTTGGGTGCTCCTCGGGCCTTAAAGAAAAGCCACCTGAGCAGAGCAATCAGTCCTCATACCGCCCAGCGACTTTCAGTTGGGTTTAGGGTTTAGGGTTTTAGGGGTTTAGGGGTTTAGGGTTTAGGGTTTAGGGGTTTAGGGTTTAGGGTTTAGGGGTTTAGGGTTTAGGGTTTCAGCTCCTGTGTGTAGTCGCCCAGAGTATGCTTCCTGAGGCCGGTATATCAGTCCTCACTAAGTCTCAAGGATTTCCGTGCACAGGTTTCGGTCGCTGAACAAAGCCTACGATCGGGCGATGGCCAAACTGGAGGCACGCCCTGCAGCACTTTCATAGGTGTTTGTGGCCATGGGTCTTCCCATAAAGGAGCTTGTTTCTGGAACCCATATATTATATGAACCTTCATAGCAGTTACAGGAGCCGGTAATAGTAAAGGAAGGGAGCCCGTAAGAGTCTCGTTCGCATGGGACCTTGCCTCGTCTGTGACTACCAAGGCTCGAGGTCTCGGCCCCTTGGCCCTGTGCCGCAAACTTGTCGCTCTCGAGCTCAGACCCGAAATCGGCGAGGCTTACAAGAAGGTGCATCGCGAGCCCTATAGGGATGTTACCTGGACCCAAAAGTATGTAGAATACTAGCCTTTTATAGGTATTGGGCCATTATTTTACCTACTTTTCGGGGTTTAGGTAGAGATCTACATAACACGGATCCTGAACCTTTCAGCCTCAAGCCGACGGAAAAGATTCAACACCCTCATCCTGCAGCTACATGCCTTGAACTCTGCACAGCTGGGAGGCTTTGGTGCAAGTGTTTCTCACCGACCCACCCCATGAACACACCAGCCACAGTAGTGTAGGATCCAAAAAGTAGATCCCTTAAGGGGGTTCCTCTAAAGTCCCTTTAGTAGCTAGGGTCCCGAATTAGGGGATCTACTTTTTAGATCCTCCCGGGGGTCTGGGTAACTGATGATGTGAAGAGCATTCCGATACTGTGTAGCCTGTCCCGGAAGTCCAGCTTTCGGCACACTGAGTGCAGAATGTATCGGAATCGTCGCAATGAGTATACATAGTAGTCAGTCATATCATGTAATATCTGTACTTGTTCTTTCCACCAATACAAGCACCTCAAAGACTTCCTGTCCAGGGACGCGAGCTGCCTCCCGAACCTGTAGCAGAGGCTGCGCCGCCAGCAGTGAAGGCCGGAGGTGCATTGCAAATTGAACCTATATAGTTAAGTGCAAAAATCCGGGAATCCTCCCGAGAGATGCCAGACGGGAACAGACTCTAGGTACTTCATACACCGACAAACGAAACCCAAGCGCAACAAGCAAGAAATGACATCATCGACATTCAAGGCCAATGTGATTTGTTTAGGGTATGTAGGTTTGCGGCCGGTTTGATGCGGGCCTATTCTGGAGACTGCTTCTTTGCAAAGTGCTTGTCCAGGAGCTTGGGAATCATGGATTTCGGCATCGGCTATACCTGGACCCCACAAGTATGTAGAATAATAGCCGTTTATAGGTGTTGGGCTTTTATTTTACCTACTTTTGGGGGTGGCTACTGGGATTTAGGGCTTGGGGTTTCAGGTATCGTGTTGCGGCTGTCTTCACACCTGAGGGCTTCGGTTTTGGGTTTATATGTGGCCTAAGGGCTCCAGCTACCTAAGTAGTAGGTTACTACCTGGACCCCAAAAGTATGTGGAATGATGGCCTTCTATAGGTTTTGGGCCATTCTTTTACCTGCTTTGGAGGGTCTAGGTAGTGGGTTACTAGCGATATATATTATGTACTCACGAAACCCAATATTTAGGTGTCTGGAGCTGTGGGGTGGCTCAAAGTTTCGAACCAGTCACTGTGGGCGTTGGAGCCGATGTTGATCGGCTCCACGGCTACTTGGGGGGCAGGGAACTTTATAAGTCGTGGATAAGTAGGGTTATAATTGGGGTAACTCCATTTAGGGTACTTACAACTCTACTTACAACCTAGTTACTAAGTCCCCTGCCCCTTGAAGTAGGCCCAGGCTTGCCGATGTTAGGCGGATGTCTAGACTTCAGCGAAGCTATACCTGGACCCCAAAAGTATTTAGAATAACAGCCTTTTATGGGTATTGCGCCATTATTTTACCTACTTTTGGGGGTTTAGGTACGGTGTTAAGTGTTCAAGGCACGTCAGGGCTTCTACTGGAGTCCCCCTACCATGACACTGCCTTGTGCTGTTGACGGCCCAGACCTTGGCATTTCAGCTTTTCCCGTCCGCACTGAGTTTCGGGGATGTCTTGACAAACCTCTCATCTCAGCCTTATGGCACTCCCATGCACCCGGAAGCCGAAACTAGATGCTGCGTCCTGAAGTTCCAGCTCCGGTTTCGATTGCACCGAAGCAGGTCCCGACGCCCACGGAGAAGCCTAAAAAGAGTCCCAGCACCCTGGAGGCGTCGAATCCAGAAAGTTGTCCAATTCGCGAGGGTTTCGTCGTTCAGTTGGTACCCTAAGGGTCCAAGTACCCCGTATTAAATGATTTTGGGTACCAAACACCATGAATAAGGACTACTTGCACCCTTACGGGGAGTTTCAAACTACCACGACTTTGTCAGTTCGACACCCTAAGTCACATAAATCTGAGCTTTGGGGTTTAGAGTTTAGGCTTACTCCTAGACCTTGTCCTAGCCCCATGCGCGTTTCCAAATGGTGGTATCGCAGCATCTCATGGTTCGATTGTTTGGTTTTAAGGTTTAAGATTAGGTCTTTTGAGAGGAGCGGTGGTCGTCCAGATTTTGATAGAGTTTGCTGGCGGCTTTGCGTCGGTGTTGCAAGAGGTTTGGGCATGTCGGTGTATATGATACAACTTAGGGGCTAGAGGTTCAGGTATTTAGGGGAGTGATTGAGAGCACCCGTAGAGTCTAGGTGAGGTTGAATTATTTGGGTGATTTGCGGCCTAACAGAGTCACCAAAGGACCAAACTGAACCATTAGAGCCCTTGTCATGTTTCGCCCCAGTAAGCATTCGAGCATCTGATATCGGGTGCGCAAGACCTAATTAAACCGCCTTCCTAAATCAACCCCGAACTCATCAATGCCAAGCCCTCAACCAACCCCCAAGCACTCAACCTTAACCGGTCCCTTAAGCAGCATAACCCTGGTCACCCTCTCTCCCCAATTGCCGGATTTTTTCTCGGAGCCGGAAACCTCCGATTCCAGGACTTCCGCTCCTGGCGACGGCAGCAGCAGCCACGAACCGAGCGAGCTTACCTAGACCCCCAAAAGTAGGTAAAATAATGGCCCAAAACCCATAAAAGGCTATTATTCTACATACTTTTGGGTCCAGGTAGACCCTAAACCCCTAAACCCGAAACCCTAAACCCCTAAACCCTTCAACCCACATACTTTTGGGTCCAGGTATGCCTTCGGGAAGAATTCAGGCCCGGTTCGTGGGGGTGGAGTTTCATGGAGCTGATCCGCTTTGATGGGTGTGTAGGAACCTGATTAAGAAACCCTGGCCCTATAACCCCCAAAATAGTGGGATTCATACAAGGAACCCTAATAAAGGCCCAAGGTGTTTCGTTGGAGGAGCAAAATGGGTGAGTAGGTGCAGCATTTAGGTGTTGGCAGTGAAGGGTTTAGTGCAATGCAGGCCCGATTGATGCAGCAACGGCATGTTCTACCATTATTCTACGCGTCCAAGTTGACTTCCTGAATTTAGTGGAAGCAACACGCGTTTGAGTTTGCCTTGGGTTTGCAGGGAATGGACTTCCCAGTCTGCTTCTGCCGTGCCTCTATAGAAGCCAGCTGAACGGCTTCCGTCAGAAATGCCACGAGCTGTTGAAACTCGCAACTCTGCCGGATCTCTCATCCACCTAAAGTAGAATAGAAGCCAGAAGGTTGGAACATCATTATCCTCATGCCCGACAGTATAGGGAATCCCATCACCAATCATCCTAAATCCATGTTTCAACTTTCTTGGGTTCACCATAACTCCACAGCCCACACGAAGCCCAAAACCTTGTGACCTGAGGTTCCGCCGCGACAGTCGCCGCCGGGTGGAGGTTCCACTAGTGTCCTGCGAGTATCATTTCGCCAGCAGCCTACCTTTGGTTAGTAGGGAATGGAAGAATGGTAGTAATAGTAGTTATAATTGTACCCCATTCCTCCATTCCCTACTAAGCAAAGGTAAGGCAGTAGGATGGATTCACATGTTCTTACTAGTTAAGTCTTCAAGCCGTTTTAGTGTTCTATGCTCAAGTCGCCACGAATCTCACCAGTTTGTCCTGGGAACATCTTCTTGCGGACGAAGGTCGGGGTCGGGAGTCGGATTGAAGGTAGACGATTTTCTTGAAATTTCGTTTGGGTTCAGAGGCTGTGGAGTTTCCAACTCCCTTGCCCCTGAAAAGCTTGCAACACCCACCTATGCAATCAGAACGAGCAGCGGCGGCAGCGGCGGGGAGTTTCGTTGCGGAGGTGCGGGGCTACCGACTTCGGTTTTAGCTTCAACTCTGGCTCCAAGCCCTTATATGGATCTAATCCCAGAACCTAAAGAAAATGTGAGCCTAAACCTACCAGCCCTACTACCACGCCTGAAGCAGTAGGTAATTAAAGACTACTCGAGACGAGGCAGGCGGATGAGCGGGCTGCGCAGCAGTACCAACTCCAGGTGCAGCGCGCTTTGGAGGAGGCCCTGACTGTCGCTTTAGGAAACTTTGGGGTGCATATATATATATACTCTATATATATACACATAATATATAT
Source organism: Symbiodinium sp. clade A Y106 (assembly GCA_003297005.1). NCBI lineage: Eukaryota > Dinophyceae > Suessiales > Symbiodiniaceae > Symbiodinium > Symbiodinium sp. clade A. The sequence goes on along the minus strand of BGNK01003170.1, from coordinate 13,790 downwards.
ATATATATATGTATATATATAGGTTGAGGTTTAGGATTCAGAGCTTCAGTGGCTTTACGTGGGGCTTACAGTTTACAGGCTTGAATAGGTTTGGCACCCTGGCCCCGAAGTTCATAGAGTATTGCATGGGCATGCATGGGCTTTAGGTATGGCTTTGACCTGCAGCTGTTAGTTCTGCGGCCATAATGTTCGTGGCTTCTGACTTTTTTTGGTCATGTTTGTTTTTGCTGGGAATGAGCTCTTGGGACTTTTGACGACGGCTTGGGGATATACGTCTTCCAGGCCACACGCAGTTGGTCCACGGAGTGTTGCGGCTTGTGAATGATTTGAAGGTTTTGGATTCGGAGGCTGCGAGCGTGACGACAAAGGGCATGATCGGGATTATAGTAAAGCGATGTGCAAAGGGACAGTGGCTCTGGACGTATGAACATATACGTCTCGTGTCCAACAGGTTTACATGGATTGCTCTTTGTTACCCTCCATCTTCGTTCGAATGCCAGGAGCCTGCTCTCTATTGGTAGGCTGACTAGAACTTAAGGCTTTTAATATAGCCTCAACCCCTCAAGTGTCAACGCCAAGCAGCCTAGCATTCCCGTCACCAGGCAAGTTCCCTAAATGATAACCCATAAGTTTCCCTTGCATCGAAATTTGTTTGTGGCCTTGGGTTTCGGGTTGTTTTCTATGTGCTGGGGTTCAAAGCCCGAGCAAACCATGGCACTTCAGCGATAAACTCAAAACCAGGTGGAAACACCGGAAGAGCGCGCCATGTGGGAAAGAGAGGTCGGCAGGGCGGGGAAGAGGCAGAGCCGTGAGGCAGGTTGGAAGATTTGAACACATTCAATTGCGGGGTTGCAAGGGCTTAGGATTAGTATAGGCTTTAGGCGTTTAGGTTTTGGGGTTGAAGTCTGTTGCGTCTGAATTCCGACACCCACTTGGCTCCGGAGATGTTCGGTCCCCCAAACCCGGAAAGACCATAATCACCCCATGGCGCGATCCTTCAACCCGGGCGCTGAAGCATGTGTAAATTTCTGAATCGACCCTCCCGAGACGGTAAAACTGCTTGAATGCCAGACCGAAATCCCTAAAACACCTACAGCGCCCAGACCCTCAGAAGAGCAGCGCAGGCGGAGATGGACCTCCTACGGCCGCAGATGATGGCCGACACACAGAAGCAAGCCCGGCGCCTCGAACTGCAGAATCGGCCCTACTGGGAGAGGCGGGCTGAAGCCTGTGGAGAGCATGGGGAACTCCAGGAAGTTAAGGGCCCCTGTATTTTGGTAAGGGTCGGGGAGCTCCAGGACTAAGGGGCTTCTAGTTAATTAGTATTCGAATCATTACCTAGACCCTCCAAACTAGGTGAAATAATGCCCCAACACCTATAGAAGGCCATTATTCTATATACTTTCGGGGTCCAGGTAGGTGTTTACCGGATTGTTAGAAAGGGGTCCTCGTTGGTTTAGGCAGGGCCTCCAAGGTTCACTTGGGTATCATGGTGCTTGATGGCCTAAACCTCGCAAACTATCAGTCCTTTTTCACACAATCATCGAGCACTCATCGAAGCCGGCTTCTGATTTATGCCTGGGTGATTTCCTCGATTGCAAGCCCCTTGAAGAAATGTCCGTGATATAAAGCACGGAAGCCTTAAAGCTCCTTAAAGTAAACTCCGAGGGATTTACCAGGGCCCCCCAATGGCCCTTTAATGGAGCCCTAATGGCCCTTAACAGTCGGTATTTGGGGTATATTAGAGGGTAGTTGGGGGGTCTAGGTATGGAGCTTTAGAGGCAATTTTGGAGTCTGTAAGGTCTGCAGGGGACGAGACAAGATGGTCTCCACTTACATTCAATATGGTTGCATGCAAGGCGAAGGTGCACAGAGTTTAGGGTTCCGCATGCATTATAGTATATATATATATATAGTATCCTATAGTTATAAACTCCAAAACCCTCTTGGTTATACTTCCCACTCACCCCTGTGGATTCAACAGAACAATCTATTGACCCCGAACTCCTCGGCTGGAGAGTCTGTACATCTTAACCCTAGGCTTACATCCCCCTAGAATCTAGAACCCTCTATAGATCTTCGAAACACCCGAAACTATGAAGACTTGTCCTGGCAGGCAGAAGTGGTCAGGTCGCAGATCGTCATCTGCCCCCGAAGCTCGCGGCGGGAGGCTGGCACTTGGGAAATCCTCGTGGCGGTCCAAAACTTGCCAGGTTCAGGTTTGGGCTCTCGGGTTTAAGCTATCCGGTTTGCAGGCTTTAGGCGTTAGCTAGGGTAACATTTTGTAACTTTGTGGTTTCGGTGCGCTGTTGGGGCTCATCGCGGGTTCATGAGGCTTTCAGGTGCGACGCGGTGCAAGGCTTGAGACTTGGCGAGCGAGGGAATGCAAAACCCTAATAACTACAGTAGCAGCTCCAAACTGTTTAAGCACGAAAGCTCTCGAAGTACACAGCGATAACCCCAGAATAGTCGGACTCCTATAGAGAATCCTAATAAGGACCCAGGGTTTCTTAATCAGAGTCCTGTAGTTAGGATCAAGGGTTCAGGTCTTTGGCTTGAAGTGAAGTGAACCAGGAGACCAGCCTCGAGATCGCAAGTCCGCGGCGAAAGGCTCGTGGGTGCGGATGGCTTAACGCAGACCCCGGGCGAAATCCCTCTTATTGTTCAGGGGCCATCGAGCACCATACCAGTTACCAGAATCCTTATGGCTCTATGACTCTATGAGTATCGTTATAGAACAGGAGAGGACCTTCACTGTCAGGATTATCAACGATCCTCTGAATTCTCCGACCCCTGAGCGACTTATCCTACTCACGAGTACCCATGAGCTCTAAGCCCCACCTGGACCCCAAAAGTATGTAGAATAATAGCCTTTTATGGGTATTTGGCCATTAGTTTACCTACTTTGCTTGTTATCTCCGGCTTACCCCCGAATTATATCTGCAGCTGCAGGAAGCCCACGTGTCTGATATGCCCATAGGCTCCATAGTAGTTCCTTTTCGGGGGTTCATATCTAGAATCCTATAAGGTAATCCCAAAAAGGAGCTGCTATGGAGCCTATATGGGTAGACCCCCCGGACATCTGCAGGCGCCAGCGCTCGAGCCGCGAGCCCCCGGCCCGGGAGGTGGATGCGCACGTGGGAAACCGCACGGCTTGGGGGCCCGGTCTTCTTGTAAATAGTTACCCATACTATTTTGAGGGTTCCTTATTAGAACTATAGTATAAATTAATGGGCCCTAAAACCTTATCCCATTAATTAAGGCCCCTATAGTAATTACCTATGTGGGAGGGGGCACTTACCCAAACCGAAACACCTTTAATATGAATTCCTACGATAGAGGCCCTACCTTCTGTTATGTCTGGGAAGGATGCCTTGTCATGAAGTTTCTTGCTGGTGCTGACGGCGACGACGACTATCGCTTGCGCCTGCGACTGGCACTGCCCTGAATGTTATCGTCATTTCCGTGCTATATAGAATCTATAGTGAGTCTTGACAATGCTGCTATTGTGTATGGTTAGCATTTCTGATTTTAATCTGGAGCACCACATATAGTCGTTCAAGTCGCCGTTGTCTTCGGTGTTGAGTGTCGTGTGGCTAAACTCCTGATGGAATGTCCTGATCCGGATGAAGGCAGCATTACTTCTCCTAACCTTTCTAGCTTGAAGATGACCTTTTCACGCGCAAAGGGCAGAAGCCTTCGACCAAGCCATGTGCCTTGAGTGTTATGTTTCCGTGTTTGGGGCTGCAGGCAAGCAGGGCGAGGTCAAAGACAACTCAGAGGTCCCGTGTGCCCATCTCGCAGCTCGCGAGGCACAGTCACCGCCATGCCGCAGCAGTCCGAAGCAAAGCTTCTCACAGAGCTGACCGAAGTCCCTGCCGGCTGGCCCCTGGCGACCGTCATCGACGCCTTCCTCGACTTGGCTGCTTACGGTCCCGGTCAAGCTAAGCCGGACCGAGCTCGCGAGGCGGTGAGCTTTCGACTCGTGGAGCTCTGGGCCTCGCAGCCCGAGGAGGCCCAGGCCTGGCTCGAGCGGTGCCGGGAGCACTTCGCGAANTTGGTACCTGCAGCTCACCAACACCCGCCCTCGCTGCCGGGAGCTCGCGGAGCGGCTCGAGCAGGCCGAGAGCCAGGAGACGGCGCGGAAGCGGCAGAAGCTCGAGGAGGAGACCTCCGAGCGCCGGCGCCTCGAAGCGGAGCTCCAGAAGTCGCAGGAGGAGCGCCGAGAGCTCAGCAATCGCCTGGCTGCTGCAGAAGCGCAGGTGTCCGGCAAGGATGCGGAGCTCCAAGCTGCGCAGGACCAGAGTGCCAAGTCTGCAGAAAAGGTCCAGGGGCTTGCAACTCGTGCGGCAGCTGCCGAGACCGCGGCGGCAGGGGTGCAAAAGGAGCTCCGGCAGTTGCAGGCTGAGCATGGCAAGTGCCAGGAACGTTGCCAGGAGCTTGCCGCGCGCTTGGAGATGGCGGAGGCAGAAGCTTCCGAGCATGCCAAGACGAAGGAGCGTCTGGCGCACGCCGAGGCTGATGCTTGTGAACAGCGGCTGGAGTTGCAGCGGCTGCAGAAGGAGAATCTCCGGTTCAAGGACGGCTGTCAGAGGGCTGAGACGGGCGGAAGCACGGAGCTGCAGGTCGAGAAAGCAGTCTGGCAGGACCGGTGTGAGCAGCTCCAGCAGCAGCTTACCGAAGCCCGCGGNCGGAGCTGCAGGTCGAGAAAGCAGTCTGGCAGGACCGGTGTGAGCAGCTCCAGCAGCAGCTTACCGAAGCCCGCGGTCAGCTGGAGGTTTTGTGGCAAGAGAGGGGCATGTACCAGGAGTGCCTTTGCCAGCTTGCTGAGAGGAAGAAGCAAGAGTTCCATCATCATCGTCATCCCACCTTCAATCATCGTGGCCCAGCTCCCAGCAATGCAGCCTTCGGTGATCAGGAGTCGGATCTTGCCGAGCAGCTGGGGTACAGCCTTGTGGATGAAGACCACGCCTCCATCCTGAGTGGATCCTCCGGTTGCTCGGTGAAGCAGAACTGCTTCATGCTGGATGCCATCTTCAAGAGCCGCATGGACGTCTTCCGCGAGGGCAGTGACCTCCAGAAGGGGTCGCAGGTTCTGGCNAGTGGATCCTCCGGTTGCTCGGTGAAGCAGAACTGCTTCATGCTGGATGCCATCTTCAAGAGCCGCATGGACGTCTTCCGCGAGGGCAGTGACCTCCAGAAGGGGTCGCAGGTTCTGGCTGGCGATGGCGAGACAGTTCTGGAGGTGGTCGAGATCTCGAAGGAAGCGCGAACTACGGAAGTGGTCGACTTGCAGGCGGGTGCTGCCACACTTCGGGTGACCCCGGACCATCCCGTGCAGGTCCCCGATGAAGGTGGCAAGGCGGGGCGCCATCTCTACATGCCGGCAGGCAAGCTGAAGGTGGGCGACTTCGTGATGNGTGCTGCCACACTTCGGGTGACCCCGGACCATCCCGTGCAGGTCCCCGATGAAGGTGGCAAGGCGGGGCGCCATCTCTACATGCCGGCAGGCAAGCTGAAGGTGGGCGACTTCGTGATGCTTGGTTCGGGGGAGCCGGTTGCGCTCACCATCGCAGAGACGCTTCCCATGGAGTGCAAGGTGCTGAAGATCGTCTTCAACCCGAACTTGCCTGTGGCCGTCTTCTCCAGCCCTTCCTGCATCCTCAGCAAGGGGCACAAGAAGTCGCAGAATCGTCGTAGCATCCGTGGGAGAGGCAAGGAGGCGGCCCATCCGGTAGATGAGGGAGCTTCGATTCCGGACACGGCGGCCGGGGAGTACACGGATTGAGCCTGTATGGCCTAGACAAATTTAAAGCACGACTCTAGATTTCGAGAGCCTTGTTCAGAGTCCGAGAATTCGCAGAGTGCCGCAACGCTTTCAAGCAGCTCAGCGCACGGTTTCATGACCTGTGCCTACACAGCTTCTTGACCACGCCGTTGCCCAGCCATTGCGTGCTGAAGTGCAGTGCACGCGTTCCAAGGTTATACAGCTGAGGGTTGAACAGGGATGCGCCGAGCAACTCTGCATCAACACGCTGACGTCTCCAGTCCACCACTCCAGCAGCGGAAGGGTTTGTTGAGCAAACACCCGACGCAATGCAACCTTGGATTCGTTGTGCCTGCACTTCGCTTCTTTTTAATGCCAGTATACAGTCTTAGTTAGGCTCACAATTTTGATTCCTTGCGCAGAAAACGGAAGGACTCATTTCTGTTTGCGAGACGGACGGTAGCCTTGTTGCTGGTTGGTGCATTGACAGGGAAGCCGTTGAAGATGGAAGAGTTTTCTTTACGCTGGTGTGGCATTGGCGGTAGCTGGCTCTATATAGTTTTTTGCCTATACGTGGACTATTTTTATTTACACCTGTAACTCTGTAACCATACAATCCTCTTTCACGTGTGCTTGTAGACTGGTAGAGGCATGGAGTTGATGAAGCCTTGAGTGAGCTTGGCAGCATTGCAGGCATGTTCCCGTGTAGATATTCCTGCAACCGAAGAAACCCCACCAGTCACATCCTCCTCCCCGGCCACATGGCCTCCTCTACCCGAGGTAGCCCTGGACCTTAGGAACCGCGAACTCCCTACCCGAAACCTTGTGCTCGAGGTCCATCTGCCCGATGGGCCCACCACGGTCAAGGTTTTTCAGACGCCCGAGGGCGTGAGGCCAGTCGTGGGATTCAGGGGTTATTGGGTTGAAGGTGAGATGTTCAGACTTTGGAAGTCAATTTTCGGGTTCGAATGTCCAGGCTTATAGTTTGGTTTTGAAGATTTAGCAGTCCTCGCCAGTGTTCGGGATTGTCAGCCAGCAGGCTTCAGAATTCTGATAGGGATTTTACAAGGCTTGCCTGGTCCAGGGTGGTCTATTCGGCTGTGCCAGCAGCTTCGTGAGGCCGACACACCCAAGCCCCTCGAAATGTTTGGTGGTGATGTGTTTGCTGTGTAGTTGACTTCAAGAGTTGGGATCCGAAGGCCCCTCGTGCGAACGACCCTTTGCTAGCCAGGGCCCTGCAGCTTTCGAAGATCGGACGACGGAGAATATGGTAACCCTAGAAGCTTAAACTAGCGTAGCAAGCTCAATGCACAGGGCCGTCAGGGTGAAGACCAAAACTGGAGTGGATTCGCAGGTGTTATCCTGGACCTAGTGAAGCGTTCTTCATTCAAAATGCACTGGTTTCCTGTCGGCGTTTAAGCAGCGCAGGGTACATCCTAGAGCAAAAACCCATTTCTGCAGCCCTGTGCCGGACCCTATTCGAACCTAATTACCCCTTCAAGCCTTAAACCCTATTATAAGCCCGAAGCCCGGGTGTAAAACCTAAGATCTTCCCTCGAAGTAGACCCGAAGAGGAGCAGGACATCTAGAATCTAGAAAGTTTACGGGCAGGCTTATGCGCGCATATGCATTTCTCTCTATCCCTATCTACACATCTCTATCGAATCTATCTATCCAGTAAGCCTTTAGAGTTTCACCCTAAACCCTAAACCGCATAGACCCTAAAGCCTAAAGGTTTCCCTAGACCTCGTTATGTAGGCAGCATCGTGGTTCAGGGCTAGCTCCGGGGAGCCCGAGCCTCAAGACCTCGCAGACCCCGGTCTATAGGTCCGTCCTTCGCTCAGAGCCTATCGACACTTTGGTTCTATACAGTAGTTTCTGAAACTACCGCAACTCCCAAAGTCTACTCGTAACACCCAACTCATACATCCTATAAGCTTAAACTTCATTCTTCCGAGTGCTTCTGCCAAACCTACATGGGCATTTCAAGGCCCTCTCCTGATGGCCAAACCTCAAAGCCGAACGGAAGAGCTCAATCACTGAGAAACAGATTCTGGAATGCGACGCTAGTTCTGGAATGCACCACTAGACGAGACCATAGGTTCATCTACAGGTTCGTTTTGCAGGGATCGTCACACGAGTCCATGAAACTCGCCATGTAGCCTTGTGCAGGTACTACGTCTCTCCTTCGACCTCGAACAGAGTCCCCATCCCCTGACGCCGGCAAAGTGCGGCAAAAGATGCGTGAAGTAGAAGAGCCTGTGAATTTTTGCATCTCTTCCGGACCTTGTCTCCATCGTGAACCTCAAGCCCAAACCCTAAACCCTATAGGCCCTAAGCCCTGAAGTCTACCCGAAATCCTATAAACCCTGAACCCCAAACCCTAAAAGCCCGAGCCCCATACATCCAAAAGCCCTATTATAACTCTACCTGGACCCCAAAAGTATGTAGAACTAATAGCCTTTTATGGGTATTACTGGGCCAGTATTTTACCTACTTTGCCGGGGTTTTAGGCTTTAGGTATACTCTCCAGGGAACCGCAAGCCCACGTTGCGGACCGAACCCTGGGCCCGGGAGCTTCCATCAAACGTCGTAGGAGGCACTATAGGCTGCCTTTTTGGCGGGCCGCTTAAACGTTCGGCCCTTATTTAGAGTAGCCCCACTAGAGCACATCGTAGTCAGATTTTGTAGCAACATCATCATCATGAATCATCATGGTATGTTATGGTATCTCGTATCATGAACAGGGGTGGTACACCTTGTAGAGATCTTGTGGTCGAGAGAGCCTCGGCTTAGGGTTGTATAGCGTCAAGAAGCAAAGTTCGGTAGAGGAGAAGGCTTCCATGCATGAATCCGGGCAGTGATAGTGTTTCGAGGCGGCTCACACTGAAAAGGTATCAGAGGGTAATCTTGGGGCTTCTGTGGATCGAGCTACACATCATGAGGAGGAGCCGGCAGGGAAGGGCTTGCGTTCACGTTGTCAGGGTACCAACCATGTATTCTCTCCGCAGAATTGCTTCACCATCCTGGACCATCCTGTGTATCTCCTAGACCCTTAGTCCCCGAAAGGATCGAACGTACAAGTCTTGGTGACCAGATCGCTTTTGTTCACAACCCCAAAGCCTGTAATCGAAAAAACGCTATGTAGCCCTGGAGAACAATTTCCATCACAGATTCCAGAGCTTTCCGAGTATGTCTCAGCCGCTTACAATTGATTACTTATGAGGTAGCGGTCAGATCTCATGTGTTAGCCGGTAGGATCCATTTCATGGTACGCTTACCAACCGGGGGTCTTCAAGACCCGGAGCTTAATTATGATGACTAGTAGTACGTGGCACAGCACTTCTGAAACATGAAGGCTCATAATGTCGAGTATCTCTCAACTGTGAGCCCTTCAGTTGCTGAGACCTTCTTGGGGGGGTCTTTCCGGATCATCGTGTTGTGCGATGTGTTCGACGGCTGGCCCGGGCTCAAAGACGGTTTGAGATGATCTAAAGATGTCGGGTGATGTAGAGTTTAGTGTACTTAAGTATGCAGCTGAGTATATGACGGCATTTGGGCTTTGGCTGGCGTTGAGGGCTTCGCCTTGCCCTGTGTTGATATATGTCAGACAAAGGCTAGTTATGACGGTTGCAGCAAGTTGCTACCCGCTTGTTGACCAGACTTCCTACCGACAACACGAATCGTAGCAGTTGCCTTGTCGTTCGTTACTTTTCCTTTCCATGCTTCTCCAGGCGGCGTGTCTCTAGACTCTAGACACCCTCTCTGGACCCTCCAGCCACCAACGCAAACTCTTAAAATGCTAAGCCCTCAGCATGAAACCGTACACCGACCTAGCCCGAAACCGCCAGCACAACATGCAGACCAAAACAAGACCTACCGTTTAGGGGTCAGCCTAGAATTATTTTAACGATGATCGATCTTCTTCATATACATTCCTTCGAAAGAAGCCTTCGACTGCAGGCATAGCCCTTTCAACCTGAACCCTCGAGGCGGCTTCCGGCCCAAACGCGCACGTGGGAAACTGCCCGGCTCGGGGCCTGGGAGCTCTTTCCGGGGTATAGATGCTTTGTTGTTACTGTGACTAGCTTGAGGTCGACATGTAGCCTCAAGGGGTGTGAAGTTTAAGGTTACAGGTCCCATATATAGAGGAATTCATAGTGGAAGGGCATAGGGCCCTAAGGGTCTGATGTCCTGACCGATACCCGTAAATTGCGGTCCCCATCGGTTATAATTACAACCATCGGGGCTTCCTGTCAAGATCGTCACAAAAGAACAGCAGGTTGTTGGAGCGGTTCGAGGCGGGATTCGGGGTTTAGTCAAGGTATAAGGTCTTAAATTTAGATGACTTGTTCAAGAAGCCTCGAAACCTTCGGCCCGGCGATGCGCCCTGAGAGTTCGATCCATGAGCAACAGGGTGCCTCTTTCCATGTTTGGGCCCGGGCAAGCAGAGCTCAAGGGCAAATCTTAGAGGTCCCCCCCTGCGCGTGTCCATCTCGCAGCTCGCGAGGCACCGTCACCGCCATGCCGCAGCAGTCCGAAGCCGAGCTTCTCTGCAAGCTGAGCGAAGTCCCCGCCGTCTGGCCCCTGGCGATCGTCATCGACGCTTTCACCCGCTTGGCTGCTGGTCATCTTGAAGATGCGAACCGAGCTCGCGAGGTGGTGAGCTTTCGACTCGTGGAGCTCTGGGCCGCGCAGCCGGAGGACGCCGAGGCCTGGCTCGAGCGGTGTCGGTAGCGTTTGGCGGCGGAGCTCGCGGCCCAGGCGACGAGGCGGGAGAGGCTCTCCGAGGCGCTGGTCCGGCACGGGGCGGCCGGGTGGGGGAAGTACCCGTGGTGCGACTGGCGCTTCTCCGAGGCGGGGCTCC
>BGNK01003169.1:68669-81259 GCA_003297005.1 Symbiodinium sp. clade A Y106 | reverse complement strand
AAGCTCTCTACGTCGCTAGCTCGCCTTAAGTCCTCTCGATAAAGATTCGAAATCACTTCGCGAATCACTCTTCGGCTGACTCACGCTCGCTCTGTCCATCACTCTTCGGCAGACTCACGCTCGCTCTTCGCAGAGCGATGATCACTATTTGCCTGGGACAAGATCACTCTTGCCACACCCCGGATCACTCTCACTGAAAGTTGANTTCCTCTGGTTCACGATCGCTCTTGGCAGACGCAGGATCACTCTTATCTTTGGACCGGATCACTCCCTTCCACACTCGGATCACTCCTTCTGACTTTCGAGATCACTGAATAATCACTAATGAATCACTAAATAATTCATGTTACCGCACCTCAATGGTTTGCTGACCCGGGCGGCCTAATATTAGTGAGTTACATCATGCGGCCTGGCGCCGAGCTGCAGCAACCTGCAAACTGTTATGCACCACACTCCCAATTATATCACTGCACTCAGTGTCATTTCTGGGCTGTCTTTTGGGCGACCTTGCTGAAGCTTTCCGTCCTACTAGCCTGGTGCAGCACGTGGGCCCGCGACCACGTTGTGTGATCACCCTTGCAACCCGGACAAAACTGTTCGCTGAATGTAAATTTCCCTTCTAGCGCGGCCTGGACGGCCGCGACATGGCAGCAGGATCCGGCATGTGTAGCAGTCGCCATGCTCACGCGCTTTTTGCCAGTACAGCTGCTGCAGTGTACGCATTGATGTCGGCTAGCATCAACTCCCGCAACGCGATGCAAGAGTCAGCTTCTAAGACCTGTTCATCAACAAGACAACGAGAGCATTCGACCTTCATGGAGACAAACTTTTGTATATCTCCAACGAAGAAAACCCCCAAAACAGAGACCGACAATGCTGACATCCAATTGCACAGGCCCCGACATTTTGTCTGGGGCCACGAACGAATTCGTCGGAATCAAATACGGCCAGAAACAGTCGTCAGCGGTTGTAACGCTGTCCTGAAAAGCAGTAGCAGCCCCAGGGCTGCGGAGCAGTTTCTCAGGCGTGCCAAGCCAATGTTGAAAAGGACTCGGACATGCTCACTGCAAACGCTACAACACACAGGAGTCGTGGCTTCACTAACTTCACTCAGAATGCCCCCGGAGCAGAAATGCAAAGAACTACGCTCGTTCCTTCCCTCCTGGCTCGCCAATCGGATCTGCGGCTCAACATTCGCAGCTGTTAGACATTGTCAGTAGCACACGATGTGAAACAAAAACTAGGCTTACTCAAATTCATAGCGCTCCTCTTCGCTACGATGTTGTCGAGAGCCATGAAACAAATCAGCCGCGGCTTTGCTTTGCCAATGGCGAGCTCAGTCTGGGCTATCTATGTACAGCATCTGAACCTGGCAAACAACCATGCTGCGCACCGGGGTGGGGAACAGGCAAGCGCGTAGGGTTGCAGAATGCGTGTTGCTTTCGACTGGACGTGTGGGATTGGGCACGCAGAGATTCTGGCGCAGAATAGTTTCCCGTTGCCTCCGGCCAGCGCAGCCGAAGAGACAGATTTGTGCCTGAAGAAGGTTAGTCCATTTGAGTCCATTTGCAACTGATGCAAGCCGCAACGAAGGATCTCTGTGAAAATCCTCACCCTCAGCTCCCAAACTGTCGAGGCTAGCCGTGCCTGCAGCCAGGTCCACCAGTCCTGCGAAGAGTTGAAACGAAGGGCCCTGAAAAGCCCATCGCCCCTCGCCTTTTTAGGGCGTGCGCCACATCACAAGAATCCTAACATGCATGATCGCACGGCAGCTCGGACTCGACCAACAGCTTCCAGTAAGATTCTGCCTCCATACCCAGTGGAGTTTAACTCCCTCTGCTGCCCCCTCTACCTCCTCCCCGTCCTTGCCGCCTTCCCCCCTCACTCTCGTTTCCCCTTTCTGGACCCTCTCCCAACTGAGTCCAAGGAAACATGCCACACTCCCCCTTCCCCTCCCCTTCCTCCCGCCCACCTTCTTGCAATCTAGCATCCACCCATGCCGTGACTTCCGCTTTCCTCTTCCTCCACCCAGCGTGCGGTTGCCTGCACGTCACCTTATCTGATCTGGACAGCCTCCGAAGGTAAACGTCTTCGATGTCTCTGTCAGTGCGGTGCGCTTTTCTTCTTTCATTCGTTGGGCTGCGACAGCCGCTCTACACCGTGCAATCCATTGTGCCAATCCTTCCAGATCCTTGCCCTCCTACATAAAACGTTTGTCTTGGTTGGTCCGCAAGCCGTTCCGTCCTCCCCGCCTGGATTCCCGACAGTGTTCTGAATCGAAGACGGGTAGGCGAATTGGATCCGGATTAGTATCACAAACTACTCCTCCTGGACTCCTCCGTCACAACGCACCAAAGAAACGCTGCTATTCATTGCATGACAGCTCGTGGCAACGGCTGCCTCCTCCTCGGTCTGGACCTGCTGCTTAACCGAACGGCAATGCAACATGGTAAGAATGCAGCAGGCGCACCTCTTCTGGCTGCGGCTCTTCCTCAACGTGCTCCCCTTCCTGTACACAAACTTTCCGGGTGAAGCGGACTACCATGATCACGGCTGCAACAGACGGATGAGTGTGGATATGACAAGCAGAGCTGTCGAAGGGCTACCTCAAGCTGCCCAGTCTGCTTCTCAGCCACTGACCCAAGGCATGCTTGAGCCAGTGTAACCATGCGAAACGACCATCGATGCCAATCCTTCTGCAGGTAATGTAGCTAGATATACGGTATGTATGTAGACACTTACATGTATTCTATGCTCAAGGCTTCAAGCGCAAGGAAACTAACTCTCTACGTCGCACTTCGCACTAGCAACTTCCTGAGCTCTTGTCTGACTAAGCTGGCCACCAGCTCCGAGCGCAGCTCTGCGATCTGTTCCTGCAATCCGATTTGGCTTCGTCGCAGTATTTCAGGATGTTGGCGTCGGTGGCGTCGTGGCATAGAGGTGAAATCAGAAGCCGCGAACAAAATACATTACCATCATGTTGATGCTACCTGACCCACATGTTACATGTTTTCCACCTTATACATCACTGCACCCCATCAGAAGTTGGTATTAAGTATCTACATACTTCACCAACACTGTTGCTGATTGCCACTGCTGGTGAAGGCCCGACTAGCAATAACTGCCCGAGTCGATGGGTCATTTGTTCTGGCAGTCTGCAATGCAACAGACAAGCTCAACTTATGTTTCACTGATTCAATATACGATGTATACTATGGCTGCATCTGCTCGTTGAAGCAATCTCGACGTTGCATTCAGTACGTCCTGGGCCTGTGCGTCTTAAACTTGCGCAGATGGATAAAAAAAATTGAGAACAAGAGCTCAACCGCTCACAGACAGCCATAGAGCCGCACGCCTTGTCACTACCCCCCTGAGTTGGAGCTGGAATCGCTTCCAGGTTCCGCTTCAGCTGCAGTCACATAACATACACCAAAGCTCAGATTAAGAAAACTCACATGCGCGCTCATGACGGAGCTGCTGCCACGCACTTGCCTCCAAGAACTCCTGTGGGCCGGAGTAGTGCAGGCCGCTGCGATGCGCAAGACGTTCCACGACGATTGCAAGCGCCTCGCAGCGGTCCAAGCTTGCAGAAGGGCCAAACAACGACCGCCCACAGCCTGCTTTGCAACGTCTTCGAAGATCGAGATCTGGCCATCAGCAATCGCTCCAAGCATCCAAGCAATCATGCAGCCTGAGCCCATGGCCTCCGGGCACGGAGCTGCCAGAGGCCCCCGCTGCAGCGCCTCGGAGTAGCAGCGGAGGTCGGCATCATCCTCCACCCAGCTGGCCCAATCCTTCAAACACNTGCAGCCTGAGCCCATGGCCTCCGGGCACGGAGCTGCCAGAGGCCCCCGCTGCAGCGCCTCGGAGTAGCAGCGGAGGTCGGCATCATCCTCCACCCAGCTGGCCCAATCCTTCAAACACAATCCGCGCAATGAGTCGAAGCTTAACCCAAGCACGACTCACCACCAGGCCTCCTCCGGGATGTCCGAGATGTCAGACATTGCGGCTGCGAATCAATGAGGTAATGAGGCTCGAGCTGGCGTCTGTCTGCCACCGACATCCGATGGCATCAAGCCCACATGAACAAACCACACATCCGCCAGTTAGAGTTGAGTTTTGTCAGACCTTTATTAAGCCTGTGTGAGCACACGTAGGCACCCTTGGTAGACCCACTATGAGGTTGCGCTTGTTTCGCTAAAATTCCAGAATGAATTTACAACAAACACAGCCTGAGGCAAAGCCTCAGGGGAACAAGACAAAGTCATACTTGCAAGGTATTTCACAATCGACAAAAGTGACTACTGCAAGCCATTCGTACTTTCATCCTCGCCGATGCCAGACTGTTTATTGTGTCCGAAACAGGTACGAGGTTCGTGGATTGAATCGGTGCAGCTTCACAGCATTTCGCAGTAGAAGGTCACTGCATCACTTTCCAGATCGCTCCAGGCTCAACACACAAGAGCCAAAGTTCATCAGGCAGAGTCGGCCTGGTAGGCTTCGATTGCGCATGTACGTGAAAGCTGCTCGTCAGAGCGAGGCTCGGGACGTGTGAACTGCTTGTTGTACCTTGCTATGCCTTGCAGTCCCCACGTGACCTCAGCAACACTTTTTCGAGATCGCTCCGAAACATCACCCAGCATTGGACGCACGTGCTCCAGGCACATCCTTACGGCAAGATTGTCCAGAAGCAGAGTGCTGAGTGCTGTGCAAAACGACAGCATACCGCGACTGGTGAAGCTGACGATTTCTGCCCGGACTCTGAGTCCAGCAGGTTGCCATCTTTCAGAAGCTGCCGCCCCGGCCTGAGCATGACAGATGTGCCAAAGAGCCGACTGGAAACATCTCGGAACTACACGCTGATTTCAGCTCAACACCATCCGGCCGTTCTGGCAGCTCACTTGTGAATATGTTTGCAGCGTGCGTCTTTTGGTGGGAAGCTGGTTCACGACACAGCTCTCCCGCAACAACGGAAGCATCTGAGACCAACGCAGGCCCATGGGGTGCGCGTCCGACAGCTCCAACAAGATCCTCACCCCGGGCAGTCAGTAAGCATTGAAGCGATGTCGGTTGGCTTGGTGCAAGAATCCAGGGTCCTGGCACAGCAAGCGAGGAGCATCCGTGGAAGGGCGGGAGTTGGATTGGCGGAAGGGTCAGTCCGACTTGAGCCAAATCTTCTCAACGCAAGATGAAGAAAAGTCCTCTCACGAATGACGATTCCATCTCAACGCCGTCAGGCTGTTCGTCACTATATTGTAGAATATTGCATGTCATGCAGAAACAATGCATGGCACTACATGCACAGGTCGCGCTTTCCGGCCTCTACCCAGCGCAAAAAAGGCGGGGCGAGCAGCTGACGCAGTAAGGTTGCTCTGCCAGTTTGCTCTCTATTTTGCTGTGGAAGCCATCCAGTCAAGCGGCACTCACGTCCCTTCAGTTTGATTGTGCCGCGCCCAAGTTCGCCTTGCAGATGCAGGAGAACACAGGACATGTAATACGAAATGCTGCCTCCTTTACATTGAACACCGAACAACCTGAGCATTGATTGGNCCTTCAGTTTGATTGTGCCGCGCCCAAGTTCGCCTTGCAGATGCAGGAGAACACAGGACATGTAATACGAAATGCTGCCTCCTTTACATTGAACACCGAACAACCTGAGCATTGATTGGATCGAGGAAGACCTATCCCCTCAAAAGTTCCCGGCCACACCACAAAAGCGCTTCAACTTGGAACAAGAAGCGGGGATCCGCGTCGGAATGCATCAGACAATTGCAGACACTTGCAAACATGCCCCGAGTATCACCAGCGTACTTGGCACGCAATGGCAAACCGCACGAGTTTATCTGTTTGATCCATGGTTGGTCGCTGTTGGGCGCTGCTTTGACTGGCTAATTCCAGCTGGCATGTTTCTGTCGGCCTTGCAGGGCGAAGTACCTAGTTACCTAGTTTTGTCTTCATGCAACTAGTTCACCACGTGGCTTGAGTCCGGTGGGTTCAAGTCTGTGACTTTCTGATCATGAATACATTATGCATGAGATGATGTATTTGAGGTATTTGTTGGCCTTACCGTAATTGGTTCCCGACGATGGTGGCGTAGGGGGTCCTCTTACCGCTAGTGGCGGCAGAAAACCGAAACTTAAACTCCTTGTAGTGCCCTTCCAGCAATCCCTTTATGGAAAATATATATGTTTCATTCTTACGACCAGCGGGCGAGAGCATGCATGAAGTAATTAGCAAACATCCGAATGAACAGGCTCCGGTGTATATGGATGTTATACAG
Source organism: Symbiodinium sp. clade A Y106 (assembly GCA_003297005.1). Taxonomy (NCBI): domain Eukaryota; class Dinophyceae; order Suessiales; family Symbiodiniaceae; genus Symbiodinium; species Symbiodinium sp. clade A. The sequence goes on along the minus strand of BGNK01003169.1, from coordinate 74,979 downwards.
ACCAAAAGACAAAAGAGTGCACCGCGGAGAATGAGAAAAGCGAGCGAGAACGAACCAATGCACCTCTGGTGAGGCATCAAGGGCTTTCTGGCCAGAAGAAACCTCGCATGATCGCCCCTAGTGATGCGATTCTTCGTGTTGCAGCGGACAGCAGATGAGCCCAAAGCACATTCATTGGATGCGTGTCCGAGAGCTTCAACAAATCCTCATGCACAGCCAATGCGACAAATGATTGGGGCGAAGGGCATCACTGGCTCCGGATGATGTTGGAGGTGCCAGCTGCTACTGCATATATCCCTCCTCGGTTCGCCAATACGAGGACCGCATGCCGATAAAGTCCTGATCACCCATCATATTTGGACGGACAAAGCCAGCGAGAAAAGCTTGCACATAAGATGGATGCAAGTCCCCAGCAGCAGCAACCGTCATGCCAGGAGAGAACTCGAGCAGCACCTGGAGCAAAAGCCAGAGGCCGGCCGCTTAGACTTCATTCTGCGCCGAACGCACCAACGCCAGAAACTTCAGGCTCTGCGAGCAGGCGCATTTCAGGTTCGGCATTTTGAAGTCTCGCTCTTGCGCGAACATGGACTTGAAGCGCTTGCACTTTGATCACTTTGATATTACGTGCAAAGGCGCAGCTGGCAAGCCGGCTAGCTTCGAGAAGGGTTTACTAGTTAGTTACGCTTGGAATCTTACAGGGGCAGTAAATTGTGGGCGGTTCTGCCGCATNTATTACGTGCAAAGGCGCAGCTGGCAAGCCGGCTAGCTTCGAGAAGGGTTTACTAGTTAGTTACGCTTGGAATCTTACAGGGGCAGTAAATTGTGGGCGGTTCTGCCGCATCGCGCAATTTCAACTTCATAATATTGCAACATGGCGCAGGCCTCCAGCTTGGCTCCCTCCGCCACCTTTCGCAGCCCGTGAGGCCTTCCTTAATTACCATTGAGGCAACGTCTGCTCCGGTTGTAGACGGCATCCAGAAAGCTGCCGGCGTGTAGCGGAAGAAGTCGTCAGGACTCCTCCGCAGGTACCCCAAACGAACAAGTCCCCGGAGCGCTCGAGGAGTCTGTCAACGCTCTCATCACTCGCCTAGTCCTGAAGCATCAGTGGAGTCGGAGGATGGCCCAAATGCATCGCCGACACGGTTCATGTCAAACGCACCCGCTTGCATCACTCCCGGCTCGGATGGGTGAATTCACGGCAGCGATCAGATAAAGCTGTAGCAACTTCGCCAGCAACACGGATTGAGCGTGAATTGGTGATTGGACGAAATATGACAAAATTCAAGTCTTCGACCCACATGCACACCACGCCTGGGTTAAGGCACTTCGCGATGCCACCTGCAGCCTGATGTGGGTCCTCGGATCTCTTGATTCTCTGTCTGGTGCTCGCTGCGGCTTTGCCCAAGCATGCACACTCCACAACTGTAATTCAAAGCTAGGGCTTCCGGAACATGCTCCAAAACGAAGAAGCACACGACCTGAATGCATGTTCAGGACATTTTGCTCGCCCGTGTCCNCAAAGCTAGGGCTTCCGGAACATGCTCCAAAACGAAGAAGCACACGACCTGAATGCATGTTCAGGACATTTTGCTCGCCCGTGTCCACGCATGCATTGCTGACATGAGGATTCTTTCACGAGCGTGATCAGCCAAAATGATGCATCGCCAGACCCCAAGCGCATCGAGAAATGCACAACGCGACGATCGCTTCTTAAATTCAGCTATGTACCAAGCCATTCCTTTCATGTAAACGGTGGTACGAAACACGAAGCGTTCATGTCATCTTGTCGTGGCTGTGTGACTGTGTGACACATGTCTGGCTCAAAAGCCCGTTTTGTTGCCATGCGTCCCCCCTCCCCTCCCCGGCTGCCGGCTTTGCGAGGTGTACAGATTAACAACCTGGCAAGCTCCGAGCAGCTGACATCTGTTCTTGCGGTGCCGGGAAGGTTGCCGATGCCACGCTGCCGCGTCTTCGATGCAGACGTACAAAGAAACGGAAGCACGGTGAGGAGGTTTTTCGTGCTTCCACGGAGAAATCACAAGGAACGGAGAAGTGCAGGCATGAGCAGGCTGAGCAAGTGTTTTCAAGTCCACAGACGACACTGTGCATCTGCAGCACCCGAACTCTGAAACTTCGAGTTTGAGCGTGTTGATGTTGCCCCAAAAAAAGGGTGATGGCCGTAAGCAGATGTAAGCAGAATGAACAAAAATCTCGTGTGAACATCCAGAGTACACCTCATGTCAGCGTGGTATGGAAAATGCAGCAATTCTCAAGGGATGGCTTTTATTGCCGCTTGATTAAACTCATTTTGGAAAAACCAGACCACAAGTAGAGTTTGACAATGAAAAGATTTCTCACTGTGGTGTCCTGTCCATTTGGGGGCTGTCGGCACCAGAACAAAGTTAGCTACTAGTAGTTGAGCTCTCACTGTTGACCAGTGCCAAACCACTGAAACATGTTAAATCAAAAGCGATGTCTGAAGAAAAACTTTTTTGAACGAGGTCTCTCTGAAGTGCCTCCATAAGCCGGCCACAAAAAGATGAACTCGCTCAGGATTTAGGTGAGAGCTCGACACTTCGTAGAATCACACTCCCACAAATGACAAAAATTCAGTAATTGCCACATGTATTTCGTCACAATATTCTGGAATAACTGATGCCTAGAACAATAGAAGCCCCAGACATGAAACGAACAAAGCACCAATAAAGGAAATAACGAAGAAGGTAAAACAAAAGTTCTACAGAAATTTGTGAAATAACAGTACAGCGAAACAATGCAACATAAACCCCCGACGCCTTTGACCCTGACCAGAGCGCACTCAACTTGACAGAGTCTTGTTCCGTCCAAGAGAAGGGTGAACAGTCAAACAAGAACAGTGGCTGCATGCGGCTGCTGGTCATGCGAGCTCTAGAACCCAAGATGTCGAATCCGTCTTTCACAAGCCACATCTAAAATGCCTCGTCGTCGCGTGAATTGTCGGATCACCGGGGTCGATGTTTGTGCCTGCCAACTTGCTGGCAAGAAGGCTCAATGACCGCACTGTACTGCTTGTGGCTTGTGGAAGCTTCGACGGCTTTCAACACTCAGGAGTTACACTCGCCGCAAGTGCAAGCGGCGGCAGGCGTGAGACCCCAGCAAGCTCAGCTCGCGTCAGGGCTTTTCGCAGATCTTCGATTGTTCCTTGCCTGCAGAGACGACACACAAGCACGAGAAGACGAGAGTCACAAGAGTGAAGAGCGACGCAAAGCGAGCGAGTGAAGATGCACTAGCCACGAGCGCCTCATCGCCTCTTCCAGCGCTTTGTCCTCCTCCGCCTGGCGCATTAAAATATCGGTAGAACCAAAGATTTGTTGCTGCGATGTGGAATGCAAGATCCGGAATCTGTCAAGCGGACTAGCTGAATAGCTGGGCAGCTGCACTGCTACCGAGAAACTCGAGCCACAGCACCCAGTTGCAATGCCATTCGCCCGCCACGTCTGCGAAGCTCCGCGACCCATTCCTCCTGGGTTGCCAGCAGCACAGTATCTACCTCATCCGTTTGGCCGCCCCGGACTTGTTGTGTTGTCAGTTGGTCCCTGGCCCGCCCGACTGCTGAGACTGTTGACTTGTCCGCGCGGAAAACACGCCAGGCTCCAGTCACGAGGATTTCGACACCAACGCGCCGGATCCCTCCGCAAGGTTGTATTTGGTTGTATTCGACACAAATCAAGAAGATTTGAGGCTCTAATCACGACAACTGTCAAGAGCATCGTGCCACCGACACGCCGAACCGCTCTGATGATTGGCGGCTCCAAGAATGGAAATACTACCCTTACTTTGGCTCCGACTTGTATTACGTGATTAGTATGATGCTTTCGCTGACCATTGTTGTTCTCACTTGGTAGCCAGTTGACATGTCGGCCACATGCTTGAAAACAGGGTGCTGTGCCTCCCCGCAACAGCAGGCACCTTAGACCCTTCACGAGTAGACAAGTAGAGTGGAAAAACATACTACAGATCGCATCTTGCACAGCATGTTCTGTAATTAGTATGGGTTTCGATACAGGCAACATATTGTTGAATGCTTTAATTATGTCTTCATCTACCCATGTATCTACACGTATTTCAAAGTCGAATCACAAACTACTCTATCAGTACGCTACAGCACTCTTGTTCTCCCGCACTTCGTCCATCGCACTCTCGCTGCAGTACAGTCAGCAATAATAAGATAGGAAGTGTTATTGACACCACTGCGCAGCTAGTATTCATCGAAAGCTCGCGCGGTTTGCAGTCGGTGTGGTGATTTCCGCATCGCGCCGGCGTGTTATCACGCGGCGGACTTGGGACCCTGGGGTGCTCTTTGAGTGACTTTCCGGTGTGTCGGGGTTGGACTGACTGCTGCGTGCTCTTCGGTGTTTGGGCTGCATGTGTGTGTGTGTACATACGTATATATATATATATGTATATACATGCATAGATGTGTGTGTAAGTAGACAGGGATACTATATAAGACTGGCCACAAAGTCTTCGAATGTTTGTTTGACGAATACTACATTCATTTTCTAAAATGTTTTACCGCTTTAAACCCATCATGTACTAATACTGTCTGTATGTGCGTATGTATATATAGATATATATAAACATAGATAGACATATATACATATACATATTGTATATAAATATATGTAAAAAAGTACCTGTATGTGTACATGTACACGTGTATGTCTGTGTGTATGTGTGTTACTTGTGTGTGAGAGATCCCAGTACTGTCGAGTCTAGTAAAAGGTGTGTTGCACGTACGACATAGCGACATAGATTTATAAACAATATGACACTATGACCAGTTGGTTTGCCCTGCTGTTGGGAACATGTAAGACTGTAAGACCAACAAAAAATAAACCACGCCGCGCTCACCACATCCAAATAAAACCAAAACCCCACGTGGAAACAAAAAACAGCTTGCAAGCAGAACCCGCCCGCCTCCGTCAGCCGGCCGGCAGCTTCGTGGTGAAGCCGCGCGGCCAACTCGGAGTGCCGCTCGGGGCAGCGGTTGTAGGCAAACCACCCCCAATGCAGGCGGTAGAAGCCACCACGACCCCAAAACTGAGCGGCATCCGAGTCATCGGTGCGACGCGCAAACGATGCGGCACCTGCCAGCAGCGCTGTACCACCTCCCAGACCTTGTAGCGCGCCGACCTCCTTCACCACCACGCCGCGAGGGCAACGAGCCAGCGTGGCTCCGCCAATAATGCGGCCATGCTTGGAGGCGACAAGCAACGTTTCGACTTCGTAGTCGACCTGCTGGGCTGCGCCACAACACACCTAAACGTAATGATCTTGTCCCGCTTGGCTATGCCACAGCAGGCCAGCAGGCTAGAGAGTCATCAGATGCAAATCATGATGCCCGGGCGGGAAAAGGATGCTGAGACTGTTATGTTCAGAACCCTTCTGGGTGAACTTCCTGCAACAAAGCTCGGCCTACTCATACTCGCTCATTCATGCATGCACTCGTTCACTACCCACTCACCTGCTCTCTCATCCAATTCCTCCCTCCCTCTCTAACGCCTTGTCGCTCACTCACTCACTCACTCGCCCAACCACCCGCCCACTCATCCACCCAGCCGCCGATGCACGCACGAACACAAGCATGCCCACTCACTCGCTCACTCACACCCGCCCATTTGCGTGTCCAGACTCCACACCTGCGCAATTGACAAACCAAGTACCAGCGCGAATTCGCTAAGTGCCTCCTCTCCACGCTTGGCTATGCCACCAGCATGGTCAAGTTCCGTGACAACCCACGAAGCCGTGTCACGCACCCTTGCACCGCTTGGCTACGCCAAGGCAGGCATAAAGTAGGTTCCGCAGCACGCCTTGTCACTACCCCCTGAGTTGGAGCTGGAATCGCTTCCAGGTTCCGCTTCGGCTGCAGCCACATAGCATACAAAAAAGGACAAACTAAGAACACACACATGCGCGCTCATGACATCGCTGCCACGCGCTTGCCTCCAACAACTCCTGCTGGCCGGAGTATTGCAGGCCACTGCGATGGGCAAGACGTTCCACGACGATTGCAAGGGCCTCGCAGTGGTCCAAGATTGCAGCAGGGCCGAAAACGACGGCCCACAGCCTGCTTTGCAACGTCTTCGTCGGGGTTCTCGAGGATGGAGATCTGGCCATCAGCAGCTCCAAGCAATCTTGCAACCCCAGCTTGCAGCCTGAGCCCATGGCCTCCGGGCACGGAGCTGCCAGAGGCCCCCGCTGCAGCGCCTCGGAGTAGCAGCGGAGGTCGGCATCATCCTCCACCCAGCTGGCCCAATCCTTCAAACAC